>JAODAL010064589.1:0-18647 GCA_025379985.1 Phyllomedusa bahiana
GCTGATTTGGGGGCCGCCAAAAGACAGGAAGCTCCGAAAATGGCGCAATATTAATAGATGACAAAAGATTTTAAAACCCAAATTACGCATGATCAAAAAATTTTTGATAACATAAAAATGTGCCGATTTCAAATTTGTCGATAATAATCGCTCAACACAAATTATGATATGTATTTCTGTGTTTTTTTATATTTATTTTAATTATGTGAATGGCTGTAAGTGAGGATGTTTTGTTTGGAATGCTATCCCTTACTACTATATATAAAATACATATAAAATTAATATATTAAATACAGATTAGCCTATAGTGAGCCAAATTCTAAAAACCAAATCTAAACAAAAAACCCCCAGAAAAACGGACAACCCTTTAATAGCTCTTTATTACAAGAGCATCAAAGACTGGTTAAAGTAAAAACACAGGGCCTCATTTGTCTAACAGTAAAGCTATCTTTGTTGCCCATATTGACCAGTAACAGCTCAGTTTTATTTTTTGATTTTTGATTTGCTCTAGAAAAATGTAAGCTCTTGTAGGTTGCTATGGGCTATGGTTTTACTAAATGAGGCCCACAGTCTTACATGCACTTTGTAACTGTAACTGCTGTAGACCAAACACACACACACACACATAGTTATATAGTTAAATAGTTTATAAGGCTGAAAAACACATACATCTATGAAAAATCAACCTAAAAGTCCCTAAAATTTAAAATAGAAAAAAGCAAAACCCCATGAGGTAAAAAGCCAATTGTCCTCATTTTAATGGAAAAAATTTTAAAATCCCGACACCAATCTCGGGGGGGGGGGGGGGGGGGGGGGGGGGGGGGAATCCGAATAAATTTCCTGGATCAATTCCCCCTTTTCCAGAATCCTAGTTACTAAAACTTTTTAAAAATTTTTACACTGCAATCCCCAAACCCTTTTTTTAAATCTGTTAGTAAAAATTTACCGGGCATGGGCCCCCCTGGTTTTTTTAGTTCCATCAGGTAAAATGGAACTGGGTGAAGTTCTGGTGTTTAAAACAAAAACCTAATTTCCCTTTTTATCAAAAAAACTACAAAACTTTTAGGGAAAATAAAATACTGTACTTTCACAGCCTTTCTGGTTTTATTTTGCCAAGGGGAAAAAATCTTTTACCCCTTGTGCAAAATCTTATAAAACAGTTCCCCTCTACTTCCCAAAGAGGAGAAGGACTTCAATCCCACAAACCCTTGGGACGGACATTGGTTTACAAAAAGTTTTCCCGAAAAAATTTTTGTATTGGAGCCTCAAGGTGTTTGCCCGGAATTTTTCCCCAAAAACAAAAGGGTGATAGTAAAATACCCCACAAATAAAACACTACTAGAATTTTTTTCTACAGTATTATAAATAGGGAGCACTTGTCTCCATTTTTTCCCCTTTCTTTCTGCCAATAATCCACACAGGAATCCACCCAAAGGGTCACACACATCACAGTAACCCCCAAAACCCTTAGGAAAAAAAGGGGTCCCCATTCTCAAGAGCACCACTAAGCATTTCTAAGGCAAACCCACCAGAAAATTTTTTTTTTTTTAACCCAAGCACTCAAAACTTTTGAATTTGCTGAAAAACTATTGCTTTTTTAAATCTTGTGTTTTTGAAAGAATGAACACCTCGTGTCAGTTGGCCAACTACAACAGCAGTTTGAACCACCAAATAGTAACTTCTAGAAATATCTTCCTATTCTTTGTATTCTCAACCCCAACATTTCAAATATCTAAATATATTATTTTATACCTTACAACAAATCTCCTTTTGGGAAAAAAGGGAAAATTTTCCGGGTTTTCTAAAAGCAGAATCTCCTTTTTTCTAAAAGTCATCTTACAGGGAAAAAATGGTTGAAAATGGAAGACGTATTTTTTTCCCCACAAATTTCCAAACCCAAAAACATTTTTTTAAAAGGGGAAAGGGGCTTTAGAGATGGCCAAATTTTTCTCAAAAATTGGGTTCGGTAAACTTCGCCAAATTTTCCGACAAAATTCGTTTCGGTCCAAATTTATTTCCCGGCACGAACACTTAAAAAAAAACAGCTATTTCCCCCAGGCTGCCCAGAGCCTGCAGGGTGCTGTAAACGTTGGGGCCATCTTAAATAGGGCAGAGGGCCCTTTGGGTTTTGGCCCTTCTTTAAAATTTAGTGTTTTATTTATGACACGCAAAAGACTGCCGCCGCTCTTAAATCCTTCACTAAAAATTCCCCGGGGCACTTAAGAGGGCAAAACTGACCAAAAAAACTCAAGCGGGAATTACCTGATAAAGTCATTTAGAAAAAAGGGGAAAAAAACAATTTAAAGGCTCAGGTGGCAACCCTTAGTGAAAGAGTGGGGGGTGAGGGCGGCACCCACACAGCATAGGTCAGGCAGGGGCACAATGAAAAATTCTGGAGGCGGAAAAAAACAGAAATTAGGCCACAGATTTGGCACAATGAACATTTGGGGGAGGTAAACGGCGGCACAGAAATGAGGTCGGGACAGTGGCACAATGACATTAGGGAGGGGGAAAAACCCAGTTTTAAAGCCCACAGAGTGGCAAAAAAAAAAATTTTTGATACAGTTTTGGAGGTCCAGGGGCGGCAGCATATGAGGTCAAAACAGTGGCAAAAATTGACTTTATGGAGGGGGCCCAAAAAAAAAAATTAGGCCAAGAGTGGCACAATGTACAGGGTGGGGGTTCACGGGGGCAGCAGTATATTTCCAGACATTGGCACAAGGGACATTAGGGGAGGCGGCAAAAAAATATTGGGGCCACAGATGGCACAATGATACAGTGTGGGGGGTTAACGGGGGTCACAGTATGAGGTCAGACAGGGCCCAATGAAAATTAAATGGAGGCGGAAAAACCTTTTAGGCCCACAGAGTGGCACAAGGGATACAGTGTGGAGGTAAACGGGGGGGGAAAAAGCAGTATAGGTCAGACAGGGGCAAAATTGACATTATGGAGGGGGAAAAAAACAGTATTAGGGCACAGAGTGGCAAAAAATAAACCAGGGGGAGGTAAACGGCGGCAAAGGGAAGAGGTCAGACAGGGGGCACAAGGGCTTTTCTGGAGGGGGCAAAACAGTATTAGGCCCCCAGAGTGGCACAATGATACATGGGGAGGTCACGGGCAGCAGAAAGAGGTCAGACAGGGAAACAATGAAAAAATTCGGGGGGTTTGGGAAAAAAAGGGAGTGGGCCCACAGTGGGGAGGGAAAGGGCGCAGCCAGGCAGAAAGCATGAGTCAGAGAGGGGGCACAATGAAAATTCGGGAAAGGTGGAAAATAGTATTGGGCCACAAAAGGGCCCACAATGACTGAGGGGCGGGGTCACGGGGGCAGCGGGCATGAGGTCAGGCAGGGGGAAACAATGCCAGAGAGGGGAAAAGGGTGTGACGGGAGCAAAAAGCATAGGTCAGAGATTTGGCACAATGACATTCTGCAGGGGGCCCAAAAAGTTTAGCCCCCGAGGGGAAACAATGACTGGGAGGGAGGTCACGGGCGGCAGAAAGCAGGGCCCGGGCAGGGCAAAAATGACAGAGAGTGGAGGTAAATGAAAAGGAAAACCCAGCTTTGGGGTCAGAGAGTGGCCCCAATGACATTCTGCAGGGGGGCAAAATAGTTTTTGGGGCCACAGGGGGCCCACAATGAGAACCCGGAGAGGTCCCGGCGGCAGTAGCAGAGGTCGGGGCAGTGGCAAAAATGCCCAGAGAGGGAGGTGATGACAGGAGCAACAGCAGGGAAGGCCCAGAAGTGGCAAAAAAGAAAATTCTGCAGGTGGCAAAATAGTATTGGGGCCACAAGGGGAAACAATGACTGAGAGCGGGGGTCACGGCGGCATAGCATGAGGAAAAGGCAGTGGCAAAAATGACAGAGAGTGGAGGATAAACAGGACAACACCCATGAGGTCAAGGGGTGGCAAAAAGAAATTCGGGCGGTGGCAAAAAAAGTTTTAAGGCCACAGGGGCGGCAAAAATGACTGAAAAGCGGGGACACGGGGGGGCAGCAAAATGAGGTCACATTGGCAAAATTGACAGAGAGAGGGGGTTGATAAACAGGAGCAACACCCATGGGGTTCAGAGAGTGGCACAATGAAAATTCGAAAGGTGGCAAAAAAAAATTGGGCCCACAGAGGGGCACAATGCCGAGACCCGGAGGTCCCCCGGCGGCAGTAGAAAATTGGGGTCAGGAAATTGCACAATGACAGAAGTGGGGGTTGATGAAAAAGGAAAACAACAGCATAGGTCAAGAGGGGCAAAATGACATTCTGGGGTTTGGCCAAACAGTACCGGGCCGCAAAAGTGGCAAAATGAACACTTTTTGGGGATGTCCCCCGGAAACCCGCAAAAAGCACAGCAGAAATGAGCACATAGAGGGCAAAATGACAGAGTGTTGATTTGGTGGCAATACCAGTCCCCTGGTAAAGAGGGGTGGTGGGCCGGGATGGAAAAACATCAGCAGTTTGAGGGCATCAGGGGGGTGGGGCATCAAAAATGGCTGGGGCAGGTATTTTAAAACCCCAACGACCCTAAGGCATTGGTGTGTGGAAACCCTTTGGCCCCGACCCCACGCCTGTTTCATTTTTGACAAAGGTCATTCGTTCAAATTTTCCCCGTGGACAACCCGGGTTCCCCTTGGGGAAACCCCGAGGGCCCCCCCCCGCACTAAACCACCCGCCTGATCCCACACTACGGGCCGGCAGGACAGCTTTTTCCACTGAAAATAACCTCGGAAAATTCGGCCACACATCCATTTGGCTCCCCCATTTAGCCCCAGGGGGATCTTCTAACGGGTTTTGGGCAAGGGGTTTGTCCAAGTAGGCCAAAACCCCGGTTTTGTTCAGGGAAGCTCCATGTCCTCGGGCTGCTGCTGCTGCGTTTGGGTACTTGCCTCCTCACTAGGGGTGAAGGAACTCCCTCATTTTGATTTCCAGACTTAGTTACTGCTGATGGAGCGGTACTGCTCCTACCCCCCCCCCTTTCCCCCAGCACCCCGGGCAGTATACGTGAGCGCTGGGGAAAACCCCCCGGTCAGACCTGTCAGAGAGGGCCCGAGCCGCACATAGGCAGCGGAAAAACGATTAAGGGAGGTTTTTCCCTAAAGTTTTTGGGATTTTTGTTTTCCCCCTCTCAATACGGGGAAAAAAGGGCTCCCATTTTGGACCGGTAGCGGGGGTTCCAATAGGTGGGGAGCCAGAAGCCCATCCCCTCCCGGGAATGCTGACTATTGGGCTGTCACTAGCCAGGCAAATAACATGCGGGGGGAACAATCTGCAAAAGTGACTCCGGGGGCCCTTCCCCGCCTCCATTTCCACTGTAAACGGGCCCCCGGGGGTTTGGGGAGTCATCTGCCTGGGTCTTCCTCATCCCATCCCCTCCCCCAGCGCTCCTGCCCCTCCCCCTCTTGTCACCGGGTAGAAAATCCACTAAATTTCCCCAAAACCCAATGCTTCTGTTTCCAAAATGTCCTCCCCCCTCCTCCTCCTCCTTTTCAGTCCCCCACCGGGACTCATGGGGCCACAAAGATTAGTCGCCAAATCCCCAAAGTCCCCTGCCCAGACAGATTTTCAGCTTTCGTTCCGGGACTTTAAGCAGGGGAATGACTTATTAATTTCCCGTAGCCCCCGGGCGACTGACAAAAAACCCGTGGCCTCCTCGAAGGGGCCTCAAAAAGGGGCAGGGGGGTCACGAAATGAGCTGCCACTGGCTGACATCAAATTTTCACGGGGGATCTTCTTCTGCCGGGAAACATAAAAAAATTCTTTAAATGGCCTTTCTCTGTTTCATACAGCGGTCCAACTGTCCAAGGCGGGAAAATTCCCCAGCGGGGGGAAAACACCCGATACCCAAGCGGGTTGGGGGGAGGCCTTTTGCCGGGGCAACCGGGGAGGGGTTTCCTGGCTTTGACAATGGTTTAAAGTGCATCGCACATTTTCCGGGCCATTTACAAATGTTCTGAAGATCGGGGGAAACTTCGGGAACCTTTTTAAAAACCCAAATTTTTGGGAACACTTTGCGCCATGCAGGGCGCATGGACCATCCCTCCTGGGTGACCCGGGGAAAACACCATTTTTCCTCCCTTTTGTCCGTCACCATGGTTTTCCTTTTTGCATTTGGGCCGGGGAGAAACCCAAACACATCGATTTTTTGGCTGAAATGACGCGGACATTTTTCCTCCCCTGGGTGCCTTCGGTCGCCGAGGCAAGCTGGGTTAAAACTCGTGAAAACTCCGGCTGTGCCCAACACATGGGTTTATATGGAGCAGTACTTTTGGGGGCTGAGAGGGTTTGGTGGTGGGGGAGGAGGAGGGGGGGGGGACATTGGCGCAGGAAACAGTTTGACAACGTGGAGGAGAAAGCGGCGTCTCCTGCCCCAAGTTTTTGGGTGGGGCCTGGGCAGGAACACATTCACCCAGGGGGGCCGTAAAGGACATGTACGGGCCCTGCCCATTTATTTTTTTTAACAGCTCCAGACGTCCGCGCGCCGGTCCCCTTGGAACAAACCAATAAGCCAAGGACTGACCCACTTTCTGTTTCATTTTTTATGAATGCGGGAAACGGGCCTTTTTGGAAAAGAAATTACGGCTTGGAACTCCCCCCATCTCGGCTCGGCAAAAACCCAAAAATTTTTCCCGAATGGAGCAGATTTCCCCCAATTTTGGGAAAAGGGGGGGACTGCAGTACCAACAACTTGGCAGGGGCACGGTCACCCCGCTGCACCTTAGGGTGGTTTGGGCGCCAAAAGTTGTCCTTACAATCCCCCTCTCTGAACGCTCGGCGCCTGAGAGCCCAGAGCATGAGCATCTGGACCGGGGGAGGGTGTCAAAGAGAAACAGCTGCCTTCTGCCCGAGGGGGTGGAGCCTTTACTGGCTGAAATGGGATCGTGCCACGGCCCCCCTTGGGTGCCCGCTGGGAGCGGGAGGAAGGACCACCACCCTGACCACGTTTTTTTTCCCAGCCACCGGAGGGGAGCGGGATTGTTGGGCGGGAGGGGCCCTTGTCCAACGTTTTGCTTTTCCCTTTCCCCGGGTTCAAATTTTCCCGCCCCCAGATTCTACATATTAAAACCCCTATTTTGGGTCCCCCCGGTGTCTTAACAAAGAAAATGCCACCCCGCCGAGTACTGATTTTAAAACCCCCAACCTCCGCACGAGTTTTTAAAAACTGCCGCCGCTGCCCGCTGAGCCCCGTGCCGCTAAAAGTCTTGGACCTGCAAGCGGGTTTTCTACCCCCCCTGGCCGCTTTGGGTCCCCCACCTCCACACTGCTGCTAAAACCCTGCTGACTCACGGGGCCCCACAAACCCCCTTGCTGGCGCGCCGCTGCCCGGGCGCCCCAACTTACGCCCATCTTTTCCTGACGGGTGATGAAGGGGCCCCCTTTCTTCAAACCCCGGGTCCCAAGTGCCCGGGCGGGTACATCATCATCTTTTGTGTTTTTCATCGTCACTACTGTCCCCAACACCGGTCTTTTTTAAGCCGAGCAACCTCCTCACCCCATGACCCCCCATTTCCACCCCCACAACTATACTTTTTGGGCCGCCTACTGCAAGAAGCGGGGTATATTTGGCCCCATTTTCTTCGCTGCCCCATAGCTGCTGACTGCCCTCCTCCCAAAAAGTTCATCCTCGCTATTAGTGGCCTGAGGGCCCCGACCACATAGTAGGAAACCCCCGGCTGAGGGAAAAAGATGGGAAAAAAGAGGCGGGGGTGAGGGCAGGGGAGGGCCGCCCGACCCCGCTCCCCGGGGCCAAAGCCAACTAAGTGGGTTTTGTCTGAGGGGTTTCCCAAACCCACTCTTTGGGTGGGGTTTTTTAGAAAGTCAAACGGGGGGGAAAGGGAAGACCTATTCCCAAACCCAAAAAAGAACCCCTTTGGGGTTTCTGAACAACCCCACGGCCCCCTAAAATGAAGCGGCATTGTGGGTTTACCGGTGACCCCGCTGCGACCCTTCCCCCCTTTCTGTGCTGCGACCTGGGCCCTTTCCCAAAAAATTTTTTGCCACGCCACTCGCATTGCAGAGCCCGCCACCCTCTCCCGTTGACCTACGTTTTTTCTAAAAAATTTTAAAACCCTGTTTAAAGAAGCTAAACTGTATAGGTTAAATATCACCCTGTTTTTGACTCCAAATGAACCCAATAACAAGCTTTGGGGAACCCCTTTGGGAAAAATTGCGCTCCACAAATGGCCAGGGAAAAATTTACTTGTATGTGTCGTTTACCCAACACTGTGGTTTTTTTTTTTTTTACTAAATGGGAAAAGCAAAAACAGGCTTAATTAACCTTCGCCCTTTGAAAATTTGCTACAAGAAAAATGTAAAAATTTTTGGTGTTGAAAAAGACGTTTTATTTTTGTCAGCACAGCAGGGAAAACAACGCTTAAATTTAACCCCCGGGTTTTTAAAAAGCGCAAAAAAATTTTGGCCACCACAAACTAGTACTTTGTACGTTTTTTCAATTGCCGTTTTTCTACCCCCACACAACAAGAGAACGTTTTTAATTTTTCCTTTGCTTGTGATTAGGCTACCAAAAAAAAAAAAAATTAATTTTGGGGGTTGAAAAAAAACGGTTTAAATTTTTTTTTACACACCAGCAAAAAAAACGCTTAATTTAAACCCCCGGATTTTAAATTGGGGGCCAAAGAATTGAGCCGCCAAACAATACGAGTTTCAATTGGCGTGGTTTTTTTTACGCCCCAAAAACCCCCCAAAAAGATACCGTTGTAATTTGCCTTTTGGGGTTTTGAAATTAAGGGGCCAAACCAAAAAAAAAAATATAAATTTGGGGGTTTTAAAAAGACGGTTTTTTTTTTTTTCAGCACACCCCGCAAAAAAAAACGCTTTTAATTTTAAACCCCCGGATTAAAATTTTCGCCAAAGAATTGACCGCACAAACTTAGCGGGGTTACAATTGCGTGTTTTCCAAAATCCACACAAAAGAAAACAGTTGTAATTTTCCCCTTTTTTTTTTGAATTAGCCCACCAAAAAAAAAAATAAATTTTTGGGCGTTTGGGGAAAAAGACGGTTTTAAATTTTTTTTACACACCAGCAAAACAAACCCTTAAAAATTTAACCCCCGGATGGAAATTTCGCCAAAGAAAATTAGCCGCACAAACAGAAACCCTGGGTTTCAATTGCGTGTTTTCTTTCCCACACAACAAGAGATTCAGTTTTTTAAGTCCCTTTGCTTGTGAAATTTGGGTACCAAAAAAAAAATATAAAATATTTCGTTTTAAAAAAAACGGTTTATTTTTTTTCAGCAACACCAGCAAAAAAACCTTAAAATTTTTCCCCCGGAGTTAAAAAGCGCCAAAAATTGGAAACCGCACAAACTATAGCCCTGTTACCCTTCGGGTTTTTTTACGCCACCAAAAACAAAGATACAGTTGTAAATTTG
The DNA here is from genome assembly GCA_025379985.1 of Phyllomedusa bahiana. NCBI lineage: Eukaryota > Metazoa > Chordata > Amphibia > Anura > Hylidae > Phyllomedusa > Phyllomedusa bahiana. Next base: position 9,380 of record JAODAL010064589.1, read on the forward strand.
CCTTTCTTGTGGAAAAAAAGGGTTTCCAAAAAAAAATATATATAAATTTTTTTTGAAAAAGACGGTTTATTTTTTGTCACACAACCAGTAAAACAACGCTTAATTAAAACCCCCGGATTTAAATTTCCCAAAGAAAATTTAGCCCAACAAACCCAGTAGCGTTTTACAATTGCGTGTTTTCTACGCCACACCCCCCCAAAAGATAAAAGTTGAAATTTTCCCTTTTCATTTTTTGGAAATTAAAGGGTACCAAAAAAAAATATATATATTTGGCGTTGAAAAGACGGTTTATTTTTTTCCCCAAACCAGCAAAACAACGCTTTAAATTTAAACCCCGGGTAAATTGCGCCAAAGAATTGAGCCCACAAAAAGTAACTTGGGTTTCAATTGCGTGTTTTCTTAAACCCCCACAAACAAGAGATAAAAGTTTTAATTTTCCTTTGCCCTTTTGAAATTTGGGGTACCAAAAAAAAAAAATAATAATTTTGGGGTTGAAAAAAAAAACGGTTTTTTTTTTCAGCCCCACCAGCAAAACAACGCTTAAATTTAAACCCCCGGATGTAAATTGCCCAAAGAATTGAGCCCCCACAAACTAGTAGCGTGTTACAATTGCGTGTTTTCCCACCCACCAAAAGAGAAACGTTTAATTTTTCCTTTTCTTGTGAATTAGGGGAAACCAAAAAAAAATATATTTATTTGGCGTTTTAAAAAAAACGTTTTTTTTTTGTCAGCACAACCCCAAAACAACGCTTAATTAACCCCTTGTAAAAATTTCGCCAAAGAATTTTTGCCGCACAAACTAGTAGCGTTTACAATTGCGTTTTTTCTACGCCCCAAAAACAAGAGAAACAGTTTGGGAAATTTTCCCCTTTTGCCCTTTGAAATTTGGCCCACCAAAAAAAAATTTTATATTTGGGGTTGAAAAAACGGGTTTTTTTTTGTCCGCACAACCCCGCAAAAAAACGCTTAATTAACCCCTTTGGGTGTAAATTTCCCAAAGAATTGAGCCGCACAAACAAATTGCGGGGTTTTCCCAAATTCGTGTTTTTTACGCCACACAACAAAAAATACAGTTGTTTAAAATTTTTCCCTTTGGGTTGTGAATTAAGGGTACCAAAAAAAAAAATATATATTTGGCGTTGAAAAAGACGGTTTAAATTTTTTTCAGCACCCCCACAAAAACAACCCCTTTTAATTTAACCCCTGGAAGTAAAATTTCCGCCAAAGAATTGAGGGGCCCCACAAACTAGTAGCTTTTTTTGCGTGTTAAATTCCCGGGGTTTTTTACGCCACACAACAAGAAATAAAAGTTTTAAAATTTGCCCCTTTTCTTTGAAAAAGGCTTTCCAAAAAAAAAAATAAATATTTTTTCGTTGAAAAAGACGGTTTTTTTTATTTTCAGACACCACAAAACAACGCTTAATTTAACCCCCGGAAGTAAATTTGGGGCCAAAAATTGAGCCGCACAAACAAATAACGTGTTTCAATTTTCTTTTTTTCTACGCCACACAACAAGAGATACCTTGAAAATTTGGGCCCTTTTCTTGTGAAATTTGGGTACCAAAAAAAAATATATAAAATTTGGGGGTTGAAAAAAAAACGGTTTTTTTTTTTGCAGGGACACCAGGCAAACAAAGCTTAAATTAAACCCCCGGAAAGTAAATTGCGCAAAAAAAATTCAGCAGCCAAAAATGGGGAAATGGTTTTTTGGATTTGTAAAAACGCTTTTTTTCTTTTTAAAAAAAACAACAAGGGAAAGGCTTAGATCCCCTTTGGATATTGAATGTAAAAAAGCAGCTGCAGTGGACGCAAACCCCTGGGTTTCAGATCCAAAAACCCCAAAAAATCAAAATAAACACATTCAAAAAACAGCTCTGAGACAACGAGACACCCCCCAGAAAAAACGCTGTATAAAAATCAGTTCTTTAGAAAGGCTAAACCCCCGCAGCAAAACACCTTTCCCCATCATACAGAGAGAGGGGTGGTTTGGGTCCCAGCGGGGCCTTCCCCGGTTTTTATATAAATGGGGTGACGTCACAAATTCCCCCCCCGGGCCCCTGAAAATTTGGGTTCATCTCTGCACATTTTCAACAGGCTTTTCCCTTCTTTTTCCCCCCAGATTTTTTGCCCCAAAGTAGCGCCATGGCTCGCAGGGGGATTTTATCAATCAAAAAACAACTTCGTTCACCCCAAGTACCCCCAAAAATTCGAATTCGGTCCAAAACCGAAATTTTTTCCCGAAATTCAAAAAGAATTCCACTTCGTTAGGAAAACAAATTCGCCCATCTCTATGGCTATCTAAAAACCCCAAATTCAAAAATTTTTTTTACTACATTTCTATGTTGCATCAATATCTAGCTATAAATCAGACATATCCTACAAAGATTTGCTGCTGGAAAAACTATTAAAATAGAGGGCATGGATGTCTGTTTCTCATGTGGTGACAATGCCTTAAGATTTCAATTTATTTCCCAGCAAGGAAGATACTTTCAAAAATTCTAACACTCCATACAAAATACAAATACTCACCAGTCATATTATAACTAAAGCCCAGCTAACCAGAACTAGAAAACTGCTGCTGACCTTTCCATGACTGAACTCCTAAATATACCTAGCCACTACTATAACATTTTAAATTGCCCTAAAATAAGATAAATTACTCTTTTCAGACAGAGTTTGGTTTCTTTTTTTTAATTTTTAAAATCTTTCCCTCTAGAACTTTAAAATCTCATGGAGCTACTTTCTAAATTTTATATAAACTCTATTAAAAGCGTTTATTTCCTTTAAAAATTTTAAATGTTTTTAAAAATTGTAACTCAATTGTTTAAAGCTTTACGGGTGGGCTTGGGCAACACATTTTTATAAATTTCATTTTCCTTAGTATATGTTTTGTTAATATGCATCTTTATGTACTCGAATCTTCACTCATTTCAAAAGTACTTACTCTTTATAATCCCATCTTCCATGGCAGACTTGTTATAGCTGAGTAAAGATATACCGGATGTATGAAAAGGCAGAGGTCTGACTTATCATTGATAGAAAAATAGTTTTGTCCTTTTAGCTTAAACTAAGCCTCATGTTTGAAATAATGAAAACATAATTAGGCAGGTAGTTTGCATCTGGGCCCATAGTGGCCCATAGTGGCTGCGCTTTATTCTGTGAAAATCTTAGCAGAGTGTGTACTTCTTGACTAACTTTTAAGTTTCATAAGAATTTTTAGCCTGACTGTATGTACAAAATATGGAAGCCAAAGGAAAAGAAATCATGCACTTTTACACGTGTTGCTAAAACAGCATATCACAGCCTCAGTCTACATACAAGTGGGGAAACTTTTTGGTTCTGGTCTTTAGCTTTGTACAAAATTACAGCTAACTGTCTTGAAAAAATCTGCTGGTTGATCCTTCATAGGACTTATTCAAGAGTATATGGATATAAGAAGAGCTAGCCCTAAGGGGCACTATTTGGTAAAAATAAGTGTAGTACCTTTGGAAGAATGTGGACCATCATTAATGCACACAGGGTCCAGTTTAATTGCAAAACTTACATGGTCTTTACTTTCAAGGGGGGACTTAGGCTATCTTCACACGGCGTAATTGCGGCCCATACAGTATGGCCACAATTACGCCGGGTGCTTTGGGAGTCGCGCTAATACGCGTGTACTCCCGCAGTATGGGGAGGGGGGGGGGGGCGGCAGCCCGCCACCCCCATTGACATGCATTGCTCGCGACGCTTATTCACCACAAGTAATTGACATGTCACTTATCTCCCAGCACATACAATATGATCGTATTGTATGAGCGGGGAGAGGAGGCGTAATCCATAGTTCTCGTAGAGAACTATGGATTACCGTAATTTCGACGCGCATCTCGCTTGTATTAGAGTGCAAATACACAGCGAAATATGCGCCGAAATTACCACATGTGAACATACCCTTATGCCTGTCAGTTTCTTGACAAATATATACAGTGTAATTGACTAATGGTTCTCCCAAAAAGGCACAGTTTTTCCTTCTAGTAGTTTACTAGTCTGATTGTTTCGGACAAAGTAACACAGTCACTGACCTTCACTTAAATATAGGATGTGAGGTAGCACTAACTGTTCATTTTCAGGCACTTGAGTAGCCTTGTACTATCTATTCCAGCTACTGTTCTACTGTTGCACCTATCTTTAAAGGCAGCCCTGTTGCAAAGACTAGCTGCTGGTGGGAAGTGCAAGATATCCAGCTATAGTAATGGTGCATTCAATAAGCTCTAACAGATTTACAGAGTCAATATCTACAGCACATTCAGTCCAAAGCCAGACAGCCTGCAGTTGATTGTGCTGCCATAGCAGCCTCATGCAGGGGCGTTGCTAGGGACCTAAAACATCCAGGTGCCAGGCCTTCTCTGTTACATTTTACATTACTCATTAGGGCTGGGTTCACACAGCATTTTTCATGTCACATCGTGAACTGTGCCATGTATTTATACAGACAAAAAAGTTTCCGCATATTCTACGTAGATTCTGTCCATTTCCTCAGCACTGTATAATGATAAATTCAGCGCTGACAAATTTACTTTTTCAAAAGTTCTCATTTATGTATGATAGTGTAATACCTTATAAATAATAGCCATACAGTTACCAAATATTACAACCATACATGGAGCAAATATGCCCTACTTAAGACTGTTACTAAAAAAAATCCTACAGTACCTAGAACCAAAAATATTACTACTTAAGGACCAAATAATACTGCCAGACCATGACCAAATACAACCACCACCTGTGACTATTAGTTGTACACAAGTGCTCGGCAGACATATATTACCACTATATAGTGACCAGATAGTGATAGATTCCAGTTGTACACAGGCTCTGCAGACTGTACATTACCTCCATATAGTGACCATATTTTGGTAGACACTAGTTGTGTGCAGGCTCAGCAGACTGTATATTAGCTCCATACAGTGACCATATGTTGATAGATATGGCCATATGTAGGTAGATTCCAGTTGTACACAGGCTCTGCAGACTGTACATTACCTCCATACAGTGACCATATATTGGTAGATACTAGTTGTGTGCAGGCTCAGCAGACTGTATATTAGCTCCATACAGTGACCATATGTTGATAGATAGATATGGCCATATGTAGGTAGATTCCAGTTGTACACAGACTCTGCAGACTGTACATTACCTCCATACAGTGACCATATATTGGTAGATACTAGTTGTGTGCAGGCTCAGCATACTGTATATTAGCCCCATACAGTGACCATATGTTGATAGATATATATGGCCATATGTAGGTAGATACCAGTTGTACCCAGACTATGCAGACATGTAAGTGATTACATTGCAGTTACATAAAGGGACAGGTGACATTGTCTCTGATTAAAGCCCTTCATTTTCCTTAAAGTAGCCAGGTAGGTATATGGGCCAGCATGATAAGTAGGTAATGATACAGTTCGACCAGTAAGTAACTTGGAACACAGGGTCTCCATGTAGTTTGATTTTTAGCCACTTTCAGTAGGTAGGCAGGTATATAGGGCCATCAGTAGGTAGGTAAATTGGTCCCATAGTAGGTTGGTAGGTGTATAGGGCACCCGATAATTTGTTAGATATATGTGTCCCCCAGTAGGTTATAGGTATATATGGCTCTCTAGTCTGCAGGTAGGCATATATGTCCTCCAGTAGGCTTTAGGGTCCCTCAGTATGTAGGTAGGTATATATGCCCTCCTAGAAGGTAATATATATATATAGGGCACCCCAGTATGTAGGTAGGTATATAGATCCCTCACTATACTATAGGCTCCCCAGTATGTAGGCAGATATATATGTCCTCCCAGTAGATTATGGATATATAGTTGTTCCAAGTATGTAGTTAGGTATGTTTGACTCACCAGTAGGTTATAGGTATATAGGGATCCCCAGTCTGCAGGTAGGTATTTATGACCCCCAGTAGGTTATAGGGCACCTCAAGTATGTAGGTAGGTATATATGCTCCCCAGTAGGTTATAGGTATATAGGTATCCCCAGTCTGCAGGAAGGTATGTGTGCCCCCCAGTAGGTTATAGGGCCAACCCAGTGTGTACGTTGGTATATATGTTCCCCAGTAGTTTATAGGTATAAAGAGCTTCCCAGTCTTTAGGTAGGTATATATGTCCCCCAGTAGGTTATAGCCCCCCCCAGCATGTGGGTAGGTATATTTGTCCCTCCATTAGGTTACAGGTATATAGGACTCCCCAGTATTTAGGTAGTTATATATGACCAACGAGTAGGTTATAGGGATATAGGGCTTTCCAGTATGTAGGTCAGTCAATAGGGCCAATTGAAAATAAAATAATAATACCGCTCCCCATTCTCCTGATTAAGCACTTGATGCTCTCTGTGTTCTTGCACAGCTAGCGTGATGTCATCATGCTGTGGAAATAACGTGATGACATTCTCACTCCACGTATGTTATATACTCTGGGGCAGGGCCGGGCCGACGGGTAGGCAGAGGTAGGCGATCGCCTAGGGCGCCTACCTCTGCCTGTCCCTAAAGGGCGCAAACAGGGGCCCCGATCCTCGCCGGGCTCCAGGCCGCTGCCATGGGCCTGGAGCGCCGTCAACCTCTTTAGCTGTATGTGCGTCAGCTGGACGCACATACAGCTGACTGGGCTTATGTGGAGCAGAGAGTTCTCCGCAGACAGTCCTGCTCCGCAGACAGTGTCGACAGACAGACAGACTGGATCCTCCGGTAAGCCGCAGGGCCGTCACAGCGGGGCTGCCGGGTCCTCATAGCGCTGAGGACCCGCTATGGCCCCGTGCAGCTCAGTTGGGCAGTGTCGCGATGAAGTGAGGTCATCGCGAAGCTGCCTCTCCTCGGGCGCACGGCCCATCATAGGCCGTGTGCCCGAGGAGCTGCCGGAAGAACGCACGGCTGGTAAAGAAGAGAACAGAAGAGGAACACGCGGCCGGGAAGCAGGTAAGGTGAGTATAAATGTTGTTATTTTTACCTGCCTGAGCCCCTATATGCCTGCCCTATATGCCTGCCTGAGCCCCTATATGCCTGCCTGAGCCCCAATGTGCCTGCCTGATCCCCTATATGCCTGCCTGAGCCCCTATATACCTGCCCTATATGCCTGCCTGAGCCTCTATATGCCTGCCTGATCCCCCCATATACCTGCCTGAGCCCCTATATGCCTGCCCTATATGCCTGCCTGAGCCCCCATATGCCTGCCTGAGCCCCTATATGCCTGCCCTATATGCCTGCCTGAGCCCCTAGATGCCTGCCTGAGCCCCACTATGCCTGCCCTATATGCCTTCCTGAGCCCCTATATGCCTGCCTGAGCCCCTATATGCCTGCCCCATATGCCTGCCTGAGTGCTCCTATATTTATATAACTACCTGTCTAAGGGGACAATATCTATAGACCTGCCTGACTGAGAGGGATATCTATATACCTGTCTAACTGAGGGGACTTATATACCTATAATTAAGGAGTAACTGGAAATGTGAGAATTTTAAGATATTTGTGTCCAAATCCTCAGGGATGAGTCGTGGCCGGGAGATATCATCGAGAAGGTGAGAACCGGATGGAGAAGAAAAGGGAAAGTGAACGACGCTGATCAGAAAAGACGTCTCCTGTAAGTCACTAAATGTAACTGCTAATCACTATTATTTCTACAGAAGGTCTACATACAAATAGTATCTACCACTATATGGTCACTGTATGGCAGTGGTATATGTAATCAGAGCCTGTGTACAGCTGATAGTCACATGTGGGGGTCACGTTTGGTCAGGGCCTGGCAGGATTATTTGATTCCCTTTAAGTAGTAATAGTTTTGGGTCTTGGTTTTGTAGGAGTGTTTTTTAGTAACAATCATTTGTCTGGTAGATTTGCTCCATGTATAGGTGCATTATTTGGTGATTGTTATTTGTAAGGTATTTCACTGTCATACGGAGGTAAGCGGTTTTGAAAACGCAAATTTGTCAGGGCTTATTTTCATTGTACAGTGACTGCTGAGGAGATGGGCAGGATCTATATGGAATATGCAGAAAATTAGTGACAGGACCTGGCGCAGGGGTGAGAGGAATTAGTGTGGGGGGTGGGGCATTTTTTTGGGAGCGAGGGGGGCGCCATTGGCTGTACTTGCCTAGGGCACCAACATGCCTTGACCCGGCCCTGCTCTGGTGGGTTGCAAGTACTTCATGTGGCAGAGGCTCTGGGCTCACATCAGTATCCTGGAACCAGGTGATGGACTAGCAATCTGCTAGGACTCCAGAAGTTGGATTTCAGGTCTCTAAGAACTATCGCTAACCAGATACACCACAGCCAAGCTGCTGAAACTCCACAGCAGGCTAAGGCATGACTACAGTCTTGCTGTCAAAGATGAGCAGCACAGATGAGACATCACAGCAGAATCACCAGTGGAATTTCATTCTGGTGGCCTACCTGTGGAAATTATTATGGGCCACCCCAGTGGAGTTGATTTTGGGAGCCCACCAGTGGAATGTTGATTCTGAGGGTCCATGCTACAGCTACTGTACATGCCTATTATACTGTGCCTCTTGCTTTTTTGCCTCGTTCTCGCTACCTCTCCCAGGCATATATATGTAGTTTAAAAGAAACTCCAGGTCTGCCATGCTTACGGGCCCACTGGAGGTTTCCTTTGTTGGCCAGTCCAAGCCCAGTTGGACTAAATAGGTCCATGTGAAGACAGATAATTATGCTAGTAGCTTTTATAGATTTCTAAAATCTCATCCTATTATTCCAAATGTATTTATTTTTTTATCAAGATTCTGATTCAGTGGCTGTTTAGTTTTCTCATATAACTGGATTACGCATATTTTGTTTACCTATTTGTATAAAGTATCATTCCCATGTCTTGGAATTAGGGCTTTGGCTGAGTTCAGGAGTTGTGGTACTATACAGTAGATGTTGCATAATATAAATACTGTGGATGTTGTTATAATTTTGGACAGGAATTAGCCTGCATTCTGGTTATCTGATGTGGTTCCTGTGTAGAATCTGCATGGAAACTTCATCCATATAGTAAGTGGCATGTCAATTATGTTTTTTCACATTGATTTCATATCTGTGTCATATAAAAAAGACTCAAATACCCTTTAGAAATAATTGGCCCGGTTTGAAGGCGTAATTCAGGCAGCTTTTAGTACATACTCTGCAGAGGTTCCACAACAATATCTTCATGGAATCTGTCATGTGAACACAGACCTAGCTAATTAGTTTCTTTATAATAAAAATGTTACAAAATAACCAGTTTTGGGAAAAAAAAGCAAT
>JAODAL010064590.1:0-18647 GCA_025379985.1 Phyllomedusa bahiana
TCGGTGAGGCCAACTCCCGCTGTCACTAGGGCCGGTGTGTAGAAACCCCAAGGGTTTTTGATTGGTTGACTAGGTATCCACCCCCCAGTGAAAACTGAAAACCCCAGCAAGAGTCTGGGAACTTTCAGACCAACCCTTTAAATTGGCAGGCCCGGAGGGGGTCAGCGGCCTCACCTGTCCTAAACCCCCCTGCCCCTCCCTTTCCCCTTTAGCCAGAGATCTACTATGGGGCGGCTAGGCCACTTAAGGAGGTGAACAATTTTTGAGGAGGGCATACAGCACTTGGCAGGAAGAAAGGGGCCCAATATCCCCTGCTTCTTGAGTGGGCGGCAAAGTATAGATTTGAAAGGGGCATGGGGGTCATGTTGTGAGGGGTCAGCCTTGTCCAAGACCGTGATGGGGCAGCGTAGAGAACAAAAATAAGAGATGTAGCCGCCCCACCTTGGGAGCCGGTGAGGAAAGGGTTCATCATGTCAGGAGAAGGGGGCGTCAGCTTGCGCTCAAGGCACGGCGCAGCCAGAAAGGGGGGGGGTTTTTTGGCCCTGAGTCAGCAGGTGCACATGTGGGGTCGGGAGCCAAGCGGCCAGGGGGTAAAAAACCCGCTTCCGGGTCCAAAAATGCGGCACAGGGGCTCAGGAGGCAGGGGGGAGTATCACTCTGCGGAGCTTGGGGAAAAATCCGATACTCGGTGTGGGCATTCTTGCAAAGAAACCGGGAGGACCCGAATAGGGGTATTGAGAATTGTGGCAGAAAGGGGAAGCTGGCAGGGGCTAACGTTGGCACCACGGCCCTCCAAAACACATGCGCGTCACCACCGGGGCCGGGAGAAAGTGGTCAGATTGTGGTCCTCCTGCCCCCCACAACAGCAGCAAGCCCCCAGGGCCCGCATGCCATTGCACCCAGTAAAGGCCCACCACCTCTGCAGAAGGAGCTGTTTCTTTTTGACATCATTCCCTCCAGATGCTCCTTCCTCGCTCTCGGGGGCCCCCAGCAGTCGTTCAGCGGGGGCATGCAAAGAGACAACAGTAGGTCCAACCTCCTAAGGTGCAGAAGCTGCCCTCTCCTGTAATTGTTGGTCTGCAGTCCCCCCCTTTCCAAATGGTGGACTCTGCCCTTCAAGAACTAAGGCTGGCCGACCCGAGATAAAATTTTCCCAACCCGTAATTTCTTTTCCAAAAAGGCAGTACCAGCACTTCAAAATTGTAGAACAAGGGGGGGCCCATCCTTGATTACGTTTGTTCCAAAGGGTGAGGGCAGCGCGGACGTTGGAGCTGAATACGGTCAGGGCCAGTCATGTTTTTTCCCCCCCACGGGTAATTGTTTCCGGCCCAGGCACACCAACAACTTGGACGGAAACCCCTTTTTCCCCTTTCAAACTGGGGGCTCCTGCGCCAATGTCCGCCTCCCCTCCCCCCCACCACCCCTCTCACCCCTTCCACAAGTACTCCCATCATACCACATGTGTGGGCCCCAGCGGTTTTAGCAGTTCTACACCCCGGCTTGCTCGGGAACGAAGTCACACAGGGGAGGAACGCTCCCGTCATGCAGCAAAAATCATGGTGGCTTTCTCCGCGCCAACTGCAAATCGAACCAGGTGACGGGCAATGGGAGGAAAAATGGGCCCCTGCACCCAGGAGGGATGGCCATGCCCCTGCATGGGCCTGTTCAATTGGTTTTGAAAAAGGTTCCCGAATCTTCCCCCGATCTCAGAAATTCTGAAAATGGCCAGGAAACTGTGCATGCACTTCATCCATTCCTACAAAAGCCGGAAAAACCCCCCTGATTTTCAGCGGAAAAGGGGCCCCCCCCAACACACTCGATACGATTTTTCCACCCCTTGGAATTCCACCCCGCACATGTTGGACCGACTGTTGAACAGAAAAGGGATTTAAAATTTTTTGATGTCCACGGACAGGGGTTTCTCCCCTGGTAACTTTGATTCAGCCAGTGGCAGCTATCGTGACCCTGCCTTGTTGAGGCCATTCGAGGAGGAAATTATTGCAGTCGCCCGGACACGGGATGAATAACGTCTTCCACTGCTTCATTCCTGGAACAGTGCTGAAAAATCTGTCGGGAGGGGACTGGGACGTGGGACTACTCTCGCCCACATGAGTCCCTTGGGGTGAAAAAGGAGGAGGAGGAGGAATTGGACAAAAATTGTTGGTGAAATGAGGGATTTTTTACCCAGGGGACAAAGAGGAAAGGGGCAGGAGCAGTGGAGGGGTAATGAGATGAGGGAAAACGGGGAGTGACCCGAAGCACCGTGGCAGTATCAGTGGGATGGAGGGAGGGGGCCCTCAGTCACTTTGAGAAGGCCCGCAGCGCTTTTGCCTGGTAGGGGCAGCGAATATCAGCATCCGGGAAGGGGGTGACTTCTGGCTCTCCCCCCTATTGGACCCTCGCTACTGGTCCAAAATGGGAGCCTTTTCCCAGCTATTGAGAGGGAGGACAAACTCAAATACTATAGGGAAATCCTCCGTAGTCAGTTGGCCGCTGCCTATGTGCGGCATCGTCCCTCCTCTGACAGGTCTGACCGGGGGGTTCTTCAGCGCTCACGTACTACTGCCGCGGCTGCTGGGGGAAGGTGGGGGGGTAGGAGCAGTACCAGCTCCATCAGCAGCAACCTAAGTCTGGAGTCACTGATGAGCAGCTTCCTTCACCCGCCTAGTGAGGAGGGCAGTCGCCAGCAGCAGCAGCAGGACCTGGAGCAGACCCTGAACCAACAGGTGGTGGCCTACTTGGACAGCACTCTGCCACCCCAGTTAGAAGATCCGCTGGACTACTGGGCAGCCAAACTGGATGTGTGGCCGCAACTTGCCGAGTTTGCAGTGGAGAAGCTGTCCTGCCCAGCCAGTAGTGTGGCATCAGAGCGGGTGTTCAGTGCGGCGGGGGCCATCGTTACCCCAAGGAGAACCCGCTTGTCCACGGGAAATGTGGAACGACTGACCTTTGTCAAGATGAATCAGGCGTGGATCGGCCAGGATTTCCACACACCAATGCCTTAGGCGTCAGACTACATCAGCCATGACGCCTCACCCAAACTGTGAGAAATGAGTCTGGTTTCAAACTACCTGCCTCAGCCACTATTCTGATGCCGCCACCCGCCTGATGCCACACATCTGCTGACAGTTTCTCCATCGCACCAACCATCTTTACCCGGGATGGTATTGCCACCCACCTCCCCACTCTGTCATTGTGCCACTTTGACCTCATCCATGCTGTTCTGGTGCCGTGACATCCACACTGTTCATTGTGCCACTCTCTGACCTCATGCTGTTTCTCCTGCCTGCCGTCACCCTCCACTCTCTGTCATTGTGCCCTCTGTGGCCTACTCCAGTTTTTGCCACCTCCCCGAATGTCATTGTCCACTGTCTGACCCCATGCTGCTGCCCCGTACCTCCACTCTTGTCATTGTGCCACTCTGTGGCCTACTCGTTTGCCACCTCCAGAATATCATTGGTCCACTGTCTGACCTCATGCTGCTGCTGCCGTACCTACACACTGTGTCATTGTGCCACTGGGTCCGTGACCTCCAATGCTTTGCTGCTGTTGCTGCTGCCGGTGACCTCCCCCTTGTCATTGTATCTGGCCACTGTTGACCTCCATGCTTTTGCATGAAGCTTGCTGGGCCGTACCTCCCCACTGTGTCATTGTGCCACTCTGTGGCCTACTATTTTTTGCCACCTCCAGAATGTCAGTGCCACTGTCCCGACCTCATGTGCGCCGGCCGCCGTCACCTCCACCTCTCTGTCATTGTGCCACTCTGTGCCCTACTACGTTTTTTTCCACCTCCAGAAATGTCCATTATATGTGCCACCCAATCACTTCATTTCCCCGCTGCCCTGCTGCTGCGTGGTGACCTCCACAACGGGGTCATTGTGCCCTCTGTTGGCCTACTCCTGTTTTTGCCCACCTCCAGAATGTCATTTTGCCACTTCTGACCTAAAGCTTGCTGCGGGCCGTCACCTTCCACACCTGTTTCATTGTGCCACTCTTTGGCTTACTCCTGTTTTTTGCCACCTCCAAAATGTCATTGTGCCACTTTCTGACCTCATGCTGCTGCGGCACCCCTCACTTTCCCCACTTGTCATTGTCCACACTGTTGGCCTACTCCTGTTTGCCACCACCAGAATGTCATTTTGCCACAGCCTGACCTCATGCTGCTTGGGTGCCTGACCTACCCACTTGTCATTGTGCCACTGTCTGACCTCAGCTGCTGCTGAGGCTTCGCCTGACCCCCACACACTTGTCATTGTGCCACTGTCCTGACCTCATGCTGCTGCGTGGCTCTTTCCTGACCTACACACGGTCATTGGGCCACTCTGGGCCTACCCTTTTTTTGCACCTCAGAAGTCATGTGCCACTGTCTGACCCATGCTGCGCTTGCTGTTGGCCTCAACTACATGCATTGGCCACTCTTTTGGGCCATCCCTTTTTTTGCTACCCCCACAATGTCATTGTGCCACTCTCTGACCTCAAAGCTGCCCGTGGCCCCTGGGCCCCAAAACCCCCACACTCCCCGCCATGACTTTTTCAGGCTACTTCCCCCCCTTCATTTTTTTGGGCAATTTTTACCCTTTTAAAATGCCCAGGGAATTTTTTTTGAAGGGTTCCCAAAAGCGGGCGGCAGTCATGTGCGTGTCCCTACTAAAACCAACAAATTTAAAAAGAACCCCAAAACCAAACCCCTCTGCATATTTTTAAACATGGCACAAACGTTTTTACCCCAAACCCCCAAACTCTGTGCACCTGGAAAAAGCTTTTTTTTTAACGTGATTCGTGCCAAAGTAATTCGGACCGAAGTTTTTTTTGTCGGGAAATTCGGCGAATTGAGCGAACCGAATTTTTGAGAAATTCGCCCATCTCTAATGACTGGTTGCAATTGAAGAAATGATGAATGCGGCCAAGTACAGCAATATCCTGGATGAAAACCTCTTCCAGAGTCTTCTGGACCCCAGACTGGGCCAAAGGTTCATCTTCCAATAAGACAATGACCCTAAGCACAGAGCTAAAATAACAAAGCAGTGGCTTCAGAACAACTCTGTGCCCATTCTTGATTGGCCCAGCGAGAGCCCTGACCTAAACCCGATTGAGCATCTCTGGAGAGACTTGAAAATGGCTGTCCACCGATGTTCACCATCCAACCTGAGGGAACTGGAGAGGATCTGTAAGGAAGAATGGCAGAGGATCCCCAAATCCAGGTGTGAAAACCTTGTTGCATCATTCAAAAGACTCATGGCTGTACTAGATCAAAAGGATGCTTCTATTCAATACTGAGCAAAGGGTCCTAAAATACTTAAGACCATGTGATATTTCAGTTTTTCTTGTTTAATAAATGTGCAAAAATATCTACATTTCTGTTTTTTTTTTCTTTCAAGATGTGGTGCAGAGTGTTCATTATTCAGCCAAAAAAATAAACTTTTTTGATCTTACCAAATGGCTGCAATGAAACAAAGAATGAAAAATTTAAAGGAGTCTGAATACTTTCCGTAACCACTGTAAGTTGATAAATAATTGATATTTTTTTGCCCTAATGGCAAATCTACTTAGTCTACGACAACTTTGGCCTCAGTCATACCACATTTAACTTGGTCTGGCTAGCGCCAACAATGTTGCGTCTACTTTTGGAGTTACACGTTCATAAACGTGTCTAACCCTACTAATCTGGTTTGACATGCCCTGCACATTCAAAAGTGTTGTGTTTGGTGACTGTTAAAAAATCCATCTATTAGAACAGGGCCACAACAGTTCTTTGGTGCAAGATATGCCAAAAACCTTCTGTTTGTGTTTCTGCCTCAGGTTACCACAGTGATAACATAACATGGAGCTTCCAATATCATGTGCTAAACACAAAACTGCCGTCAGCAAGCCGGTGTAATGAATAAAGTCATACCTTATTCATTCACATAATAAATGCTTGCTGCCACAAAATCAAAAATGCTAAAACACACAAAACATGATGTTAGGTTCAAACTCAATCAAGGGAACATGTCAGGTAAAGAAACAATTAAAACAGATTAAATAACACTGCATTATAATGTCCACAATTCAAAACTGTAACACTGACTTAGGCCGATCCACATCTGCATCAAGGGTTCTGTTTAGAGCCTCTGTCGCAGAGGCAACGCCTGATCTGTTCAATGGCGGACATCAATGGCACCTGATGAACCTCGTTAACTATAATATTAGGTTTCATTAGGTTTCATTAGGTTTCCTTCAAGGTGTCCATCATTTTAACAAAAAACATAAATAGCGCTATTTTTCCCATGGTTTTTGATGGAATATGCAATGTAGGCTCCAATCATAACGCCTGACACCAGATCTAATTTAGAAAACAGCCAAAAACATAATGTGCATAGTGCAGACAATAATGAATATCACATGATAATAGGCAATGCCAATGATTGGATAAATCCTCTTGTATCCCAAAATAAGGAGGAGCACCAAAACCATGAAATAATACTAAACACACTAAACCCGCATATACGATATAGATGACAACATATTTACCTTTTTTTTTTCTAAAGAAGCAAGTGTCTTTTATTTGCAGCGCTTAAAACAGCAGTGGAACATGTAGGTCATATACAATTGCAAGGCTGTGTTTATACTGTGTTTAAACTAACCATATAAATGCATTAACAGGAAACCGACCAATATGTTTTATGGATTCCTCCTATGGATGCTCTGCAGTGGCATCTGTCACCCGAAACATTTACTGTAAAAAATGTAGAGTATGTAGTGACTCTGTGGTTATCATATAGGATATTGTAATACAGAACATTAAGACACTATATTGTGAAATCTTATTTATGCATTATGATGTTTTATTGTCGGCTTTACAGCGGGGAACTTTCAACATTACTTATTAGAATAAACATATATCCTTACTATATTCAGGGAACATGTAGGAGTTCATTTTATTTATCACTATTGGTTACCCTTGACTTTGTTAGTTGTTTTGAGCACAATAGGACTGGCCCATAGGGGATTAGAGGAAACCCCCAGTGGGCTTTTGGGCTTTGCGGCCCCTAGGCATTAAAGGTTCTTCAGGGAGAAAAGTAGAAAAAGAAAGATCGGAAGCAAGAGGCAGAGTACAAGAGTATCCAAAGTCATATACAGTAGTTGTAGGGTGGGCCCCAAGAATCAACTTCACTGGTGAGCCCCAAGAATCAACTTCATTTTCAATGGTGGGCCACAGAAACCCCTTTCCAACACTGATACACAATTGATATTTGCTCTACTTATTTTGACATAATGGGTAGTGGACTTTTGTTTCAACATACCATACAGATTATTACAGGGTATTAGTATTATGGACATATGTACAAGCACTTTGAATATAATGGTTCAAGTGGAATATATACAGTATCTCACATAAATGAGCACACTCCTCACATTTTTGTAAATATTTTATGATATATTTTCATGGGACAACCCTAAAGATATGAAACTTTAATACAATGTAAAGTAGTCAGTGTACAGCTTATATAACAATGTAAATTTGGTGTGCACTCAAAATAACTCAAACGCACAACCATCAATGCTAAACCACTGGCAACAAAAGTGAGTACACCCCTAAGTGAAGATGGAGAAATTATGTCCAAAGTGTCAATATTTTTTTGTGGCCACCATTATCTTCCAGCACTGCCTTAAAGGGGTTTTGCCACAAAGTAAAATTGACATGGGAAGCTTGGAAATGAAATAAAAAACATTAAAAATTCTGCACCAGTTTTGATTTAGCTGCTCCTTTAGTGATCCATTGTTTACAGCTTGTCTTCAGGGGATAAAGACCAGTGGCTGAAGCTTCTCAGTCCTGGTCAGACATGCTCAGACATCACTTCTCCTCTAAGGCAACTATTGAGTTCAAACCCCAGGTGCTGTCATTCTACTCCTGTCCTCTGTACTCCTTAGTAATTAGTCAAACAGTGCAAATAAATAAATAAGAAACCTCAATGAGGTATGTGTATTGATAAAGAGAGAAAAAAAACACAGCTTTGGTACCTGCAGGGATTTGAACCTTGTGCTGTGAAGCAAAAACATTACTTCTCAGCTACTCACAATGCTTTACATAAACAGACCTTTCTTTAACTACAGAGAGGACAGGCCTGGTGATGTCATCCTGCTGGATCACATGATATGCAATTCAAACAAATCACACACGCCTCCTTCTGAGCACATAGAGCTGAAGAGCTGGATGCAGGAAGTATGAAATTAGATCGTGGCAAAACCCCTTTAACTCTCTTGGGCATGGAGTTCACTAAAGCTTCACAGGTTGCAGCCATTGGAATCCTCTTCCAGTCCTCCATGATGACATCACGTAGCTGGTGGACGTTGGAGACCTTGCTCTCCTCCAACTTCTGTTTGAGGATGCCCCACAGATGAACAATAGGGTTTAGGTCTGGAGGCATGTTTGACCAGTCCAGCACCTTTACCCTCATTTTCTTTAGCAAGGCAGTGATGGTCTTGGAGGTTTTTGGGGTTGTTATCATATTGGAATAAAGCCCTGAGACAGAGTTTCTGAATGTAAAAAAAGAAACAAAGGGAGGGAAAATGGCGCTCTAATAGTGAAGATAAAGTCTGGAAGTGAATCAAAAGCAGACAAATATCGGTAATCCTTCTTCACCTGCAAGGTGTTTGTTGGCTGGTATTTAGAGGCACAACGCTCATAAGAATTTGGTTGGCTATATTAAGCCACAAGGACAGCAGCCGTGTGGTCCAAACCCCTGTATATAAACCTCGGGAACAATCGTGGAACAAAAATATAGAAAAAAATAGAACCTGGGCGTCGTCCACAAAACGAATTCTTCGTTGCAGGCAGTGGCGTAAATATAAAAGAGATTTATTTAAATAAGAACAAAAAAAAATTTCATAACGCGTTTCGTGTCATAAAGACACTTCCCAGATGCTGGGTTATTACACCCAGCATCTGAGGAAGTGTCATTATGACACGAAACGCGTTATGCTTTTATTGTTCTTATTTAAATAAATCTCTTTTATATTTACGCCACTGCCTGCACGAGGAATTCGTTTGTGGACAGCCCCGGTTCTATTTTTTTCTATATTTTTGTTCCAGAGTTTCTGAATGGAGGGGATCATGCTCTGCATCAGAATGCCACAGTACATTTTGGAATTCATGGTTGTCACAACCAGCAACACTCATGCAGCCTCAAACCGTGACACTCCCAGCACCATTCGTGACTGTAGGCAAGGCACACTTGTCTTTGTTCCCCTCACCTGGTTGCCACCAAACACGCTCGACACCATCTAAACCAAATAAGTTTATCTTGGTCTCATCAGACCACAAAACATGGTTCTAGTAATCCATGTCCTTCGTCTGCTTGTCTTCCGTGAACTGTTTGCTGGCTTTCATGTGCATCATCTTTAGAAGAGGCTTCCTTCTTTGGACAACAGTCATGCAGACCAATTTTCATGCAGACCAATTTGATGCAGTGTGCGGCGTATGGTCTGAGCACTGACAGGCTGACCCCTCCTCCCATTTAACATCTGCAGTAATGCTGGCAGCACTCATACATCTATTTTGAAAAGACAGTCTTTGGATATGATGCTGAGCACGTGCAATCAACTTATTTGGTCGACCATGGAGAGACCTGTTCTGAGTGGAACCTGTCTTGTTAAACCGCAGTATGGTCCAGACCACTGTGCTGCATCTCAGTTTCAGGGTATTGGCAATCTTCATGACCTGTGCAAGGGATTTTACCTCATGGTTAAATCCCTTTAAGTTTCTCTAAGAGGTTATCTTAAGCACCAAACACTACTTGGAGTCCTTTGTTTGCTCTTTTTAGGGTCAATCACAGATACAGTAGGGGCAGATGTGTCAATACTGTCTAATACTTAGTGTAAATTTAGACTAGATAATCTCACAATGCGCCCCATTCATCATAGTTTTGATAAATCTGGCACATGTCTAACTCTACACCTGCTTTATGTTGGCTTATTTTATGACACTGATTGTGCCAAAGTCTTGGGGCATTTTTCTGGTTCATGACGTGGGCATTGAGCTGCACCCCCTTTCCGCCACAACCCTTTTGATGTACAAGGCTCAAAAGTGTCTAAAAACTGTCTAAAACAAATAATAAATGTGGTATAAAGCATGTATGTCACTATTTTGCTGCAAATTACGCGATAATTACCATAATAAATGTACCCAACTATCTTAGAGATCAAGTGTTATTGAGGAAGATGGGCCCCATTCTTTTTTAAAAAAGAATCTTTATAGCAACTAGTCAGAGCTCAGCTTTCATTTTTCCAGAGCAGTAAAATAAATGAAAGTTGCACTCTGATTGGTTGCTGCCGTCAGCAAGGACAGTCTTACTATTAGACAGTTTTGAAAAAATAAGGCCATTAAAATTGGTTTTCCCCCCAATTCATACTTGGGTTACCGGGGCCTTAAAACAAAGAGCAGAAGGAGAAAATATTATTTTTTTAAGAGACCCTCAATAAAATTAGCCCCCTTGGAGGACAAAACAACTAGTGTCAACTTGCTGTTTCCGCCTGTTCCCTTTTTCGTAAGATCTGGAGTTTTAGAGCTTTAATGCTCAAATCGCAGTCTCAGCGAAAAGAGTCTTTCAAAGAGTCTGTTTTTTTTCAAACCCCACCCATCTGAGGGTACCCCGCCCACCCCAACGACAAACATTTTTTGAATAGGGGAAACAGTGAATAAATTTAGGTGGGCGGTGCTAGCCCCTTTGGGGGGGGGGCTAACACCGCTCAAAAAAAGATTTGGGAAATTTCCCAAAAAAAGGCATCCTCAAACTGCGGCCCCCAGCGGGGAAACTACAACCCCCATCATCTTTTAAAATATAATTTTAAAAACATTGGGAATAAAATGGGGTTGAATTTTTTCCCAACAGCTGGAGGGCCGCATTTTGGGGTTTCCCCTGTTTAAAACACGCTTTTACAAAATTTGGGCCCACACAGGGGCTGGAAAAAGCGGGTTTCTGACACAAGTTTGTGCTGCCCCTCAGAAAGGGGAGGCAAAAATTTAAGGGAAAACAGGTTTTTTTTTTAAATTTGTGTATCTTTTTTTTCCTCAAAAATTTTTGTATTTTTTTTGGGGATTTTAAAGGGAAAGGGTTTGTTTGGATACTAGTTGTGCAACTTGTTTTGTGGTTTTTTAGTTGCAATGGTTTTTTAGTTTTTAAAACCAATAAACACAGCATTTTAAAGTTTGTTTAAAACTATCGGGTGCTGGGCTATGTTCGGGATTTTTTGGTATATGAAATTTTTTTTCTTCATCCCTCTTTATGGAATAGTTTCCTCCGGGGCGCGCTGTTCTATACTTTAAATTTAAACTTTTTTTATTTGCTTATTTATTCCCTGAAAAAAAAGGCAAACAAGCCCTCTCGGGGAGCAATATCCGGGACATTTGCATGTATGAAAGGGGAGTTATTAGGGGTGTGTTGTAAACCTACACTCCCAATGCAGTTTGGATAAACCCTGAAAAAATTGACCCAAAAAGTGGCGGTTATCACTTAATTGCCAAAAAAAACCATTAGGTGGAGCCCTTTAAAATTCAATCTTGTTTCAAAGCACATCTTTCCCAAATTCCCATAAATTTTAAATTTAGGGAATCACAATCTTTTCCCCTTTCCAATTCATTCTTTTTCTAAATTTTTAATTATTCATGCAGTCAAAAAATACCACCCTTTGGGTTGACGGTTTCTTTTTTCCCAGGGATTTTTTCAATGGTTTGAAAGGGGTTTTTTTCCTAAAAATTTCCTATTTTTTTTTTTATACTTTTCTTTAAAAAGAAATTTGCAGGGAAGTGAAGTGATACAATGTTAGCTAGCAAACAAAACACAAGACAATTTAGAAGAAAAGTGTGCCAGATCGGAGATAGAAATAAAAAAGGGCCCCCACTTCTGTGTTTCATTTAAATCTTCAAAAAAAATTGGAACATTTTTTTAAGGTCATCTTTATCATTCATTGCCCCATCCCCTTGGGCCTCTTAAGCATATGGTTTTTATATTTATTTAAAAGGGAAAAAATGTTTCATCGGGGAACCTTTTTTTCCAACTTGCCAAATTGGCTTGTCGGCCCCCAAAGGTCCGGGACATCCCTTTACATCCCGCAAAGCTCGCAAATAAAAGGAAATTTTGGAAACTCTCTGACTTTGCTGGCTTTTGATATGATAATTTTTACATCAGAAAACCACTTTACTTTGGATTATATGGACTTTAAAAATTTACTATTTAAAACCCGCCCAATTTTTACGTGGCTTGGAAGAAAAATTAAAAAGAAAAAAATTTGGAAAAGCAGAAAAAAGGCCCGTATCATAAAATTAAGGGGGCGACTTTATAAAGGGGGTTTTTACGCCGGGTTTTTCTGGCTTTACACTGCGCCTCCCACCCCAAATTTCCCCGGCTTTTCGGCGAGGCCGGTTCGGCATTTTTTGGGGCTGGGGTTTCCCGCTGAAGGGGCGGGCTTTGGGCTCGGTGGGGCGCGGTGTAGGCTTTCCCGGGGGCGGGACCGGCGCGCTGTTTTTAGCCCGGGGGTGTACCACGCGGCTCCCCCCAATCCTGGCCTCGGCAGCTCGCAAAGCAGCCCTGGTTTTTTTTGGTTAAATCCTCCACAGGGGAAAAAGTAAAAGCGGGATCGGGAAAAACATGGGGGAAGGGGGAAAAGGGAAGGGATCGCGACAGAAGTCTCGGCGCTCCGCCCCGTGCACCCGGGAGTGTGATTCCCAAAAAAAATCTCCTTAAAAAGGCGGGAAAACATTTTGAAGGAGGGTGAATGTACAAAAAAAAAATAAAAAAAAAAAAAAAAAATTTTTCCCAAAAAACGAAAAGGGGGAAAATCAAGAAATATGGGTATTGTAAATTGCCGGGGAAAACAAATAATTTTAAGAAAAAGAAACCCAATTTTTATTTTGGGGCCGGCAAAAAACCGGTAATTTTAAAAATGGGGAAACGACGGAACCAATTTTAAATTTTGGGGAAAATTGACCATTTCCCCAAAATTTTCCCTTTGGGGGGGCCCTTAAAAACAGTTTTAAAAAGGGGGGTTTTCCCAAAAAGCCCGATTTGGCTGGGCTTTGCCGGGGGCTCGCCTAGCTCAGCCCAAACAGAAATAGGACGACAAAAATTCCCCCTTCTTATTTTTTAAAGGGGGAAATTTCCGTTTTACCTTTTTAGAATAGGGGCGACAAAAATCCCCTTTAATTTTCCAAAGGGGGAGTTTTGGGCCCAAACAGAATTCCCCGGGGGGAAAAAATTTCAAAATTTTCAGAAAAAGCAGAAAAAGCCCGATTGGGCTTTTACTAGCGGGTGCTTGGGTTTTTCCCGCAATAAAAGCGGGAGGGTTTTCTCCCAATTTTAGTCTATTTGGGGAGGGGGGCGCACTGAAATTTTCGGGGGGCCAGCGGCCCTGCGGATGGGGGGTATGAAAAAAAAAAAATCATTTTTTAAATTAAATGTTTAAAAAATTATCAGATTTAAAAAGCAGAACAAAAATTTTAAAAAAAATAAAGCAATTAAAAAACCAACAAGGCCGTTTGTCGCCGGGACCGGCGCTACCTTGGGAATTGGGCCAAAAAGAGTAAATTTCCCGGGAAATACAGTAATTCAAATTTGGGTTTTTGCTTTTCCCTTGGTCGGGAAAAAACCAGCCAAACAGAATAGGACGGGCAAAGTCCCAATTTTACCTATGGGGGAGAATTGACCCAAAAAAGAATAGGACGACCAAAATCCCTTTTTATCCCATTTGGGGAAGTTTGGGGCCAATTTAAATTTCCCCGGCGGGGAAAAAAAAAAAATACAGTAAAAAGACAGAAAAGAGCTGATTGGCTGAGCTAGCGGGGGGCCCTTTGGCCCAACCCAGCCCCAAACGAAACGCGAGTACTTTTCCCCCTTTTAAATCTATTAGAGATGGGAGCACGAAATGTCGGGGCTCAGGCCGTGGGGGCATGGAGTATAATTAAAAAAAAACATTTTTTTAAGTGTAAAACATTTTTAAAATAAAGACAAACAATTGTATAAAAATAAAGCAGTTAAAACCCCCAAACAACCCTTTGGGCCCCCGAGACCGCGCTACCAGGGAAATTTCCATAGAGAGGGAAAAGCCCGGGGAAAAACAGTAATTTTAAATTTTTTAAGCTATTCTCATTGGTCCATAAACCCAGCCAATCAGAATTTGGAGCGACAATTTTTCCCATTTTATCCCCAAGGAGGAAATTGCCAAACCAAAAAAGGAGCGACAAACCCCAAATTAGCCTATGGGAAAATTGGGCCCAAAAAATATTTTAAAGGCGGGACATTTAAAATCAGTAAAAAGGCAGAAAACCCAGCTGATTGGGTTTTTGCGCGGGGGCCCGCCACTTAAACCCCAAACAGAGCCCCGAGCACTTTCTCAAAGAGTTTAAAGGGGAAAAAAAAAAAAAAGACGCGCTCTTTTGGGTTTTGGGTAAATTTTTAAAGAGCCCCGTTAAATTTTGGAAACCCAAAAAGGGGAGCGAGCGCGCTCCTATTTGGGTTTTTTTAAAGCAAAAATTTAAAAACAAACGTTTTATGGCCGAAATCACATTTTAACATACGAATTTTTCACATGTGTAATAAAAAAGGAAAACTAATAAATTTGGGTAACGAAAAAAAAAATATTAAAATTCCCCTAAAATCATGTTTTTTTTCTTTATTTTCGATGCACCCATACAAATTTATCCTTTGGGAACAAAAAACGAAATAAAAATGAATTTTTATGGAATTTAAAATTTTTTTTTTTGCCCCCCATTTTCGGGTTCCTTTTATAAAACACATCGTGGGGCAACTTGTGTTGTGTTTATAAATTTTGATTTTGGGGTTTTTTGGGTTTTATTTCAGATTGATTACAAAAACCCCTTTGGGAAACGGGCGCTCGCTTTCCCATTGGTCCAAATTACCCGGGGGCCTTTTGGGAAAATTTGCCAATCACAGAGCGCGGCTCAAAAATGTTTTTTCCCCATTTGAAATAAGAGAAAGTAGTTTACGCTCCCGATTTCAAAACTGGAAAGGGGCCCCGCGCTTTTAAACCCAAAAAGCTCGTTTCAGCCTTTTTACGAAATTTTTAAACTGTCCCCGCCTTTTGAAAATTATTGGTCCATTTTTCCCATTTGGGAAAAATGGGGCTTTTTTTGCTCCTAATTTAAAATTTTGGTCAATTTCCTCCATAATAGAATGGGAAAATTGTGGGTTTCCCATTCTGATTGGTTGGTTTAAGCCGACCAATGAGAAATAGCTTAAACAATTTGAATTACTGTATTTCCCGGCAATTCTCTCTATGGCAATTCCCTATGTAGCGCCGGTCTCGCTGACAAACGCGTTTTTGGGGTTTTTTAACTGCTTTATTTTTATACAATTGTTTCTGCTCTTTATCTGATCATGTATTACACTTAATAAAAAATAATTTTTTTTATTAATACTTCATGCCGCACGGCGCTGGCGCCGACATTTCAGTGCGCCCATCTTTCCATAGACTATAATGGGAGAAGTAGCTCCCCGCTCTAATTGGCTGGGATAGCCAAGCTCCCGCTAGCTCAGCCAATCAGCTCTTTTCTGTCTTTTTACTGTATTTTGAATTATCCCGCCGTGGATTCTGATTGGTCCAACTTCTCCATAGGATTATAAGGGACTTTGTCGCTCCTATTCTGATTGGTCTAAAGTCCTCCATGGGCCCTAGAATGGGGCTTTGTCGCTCCTATTCTGTTTGGGTCAATTCTCCTCCATAGGCTAAATGGGGCTTTGGTCGCTCCTATTCTGTTTGGCCGGGTTTATCCCGACCAATGAGAATAGGTTTTCAGGATTTGAATTACTGTATTTCCCGGCAATTTTACAATATCATATTTCTTGATATTGTGCCGTTCTCGAGTTTGGGAAAGTGATTTTATTTTTTAAGAAGTGTATTTTGTACATTCAGCCCCTTTTCTGACACTGGTTTTCCGCCTTTATAAAGGCGATTTTTTTCTTCATACTCCGCACCGACATCTGGAATGATTTCTCGCCGCTCCAGCCTGTCTCGCATCTAACAGTTCTCGGCGCAGTCCCGCACGGCGCCTAAGTCCCGCACTGCACCCCACACGCTGGCGAGGCGCGGCGGACTTTTCACCGAATGTATGAGAGCACTGCCTCGGACGGCGAAGCATAGGCGCAGCGCCGCACAGCGCCCATGTCCCCGCACTTCGCCTCATACGCTGGCGAGGCGCGGCGGACTTTACATGATATGTATGAGCGCCGCCGGCCGCGACATAAATCAGGCGCAGATTCCGCCGGAAAACTGGCGAAAACGCGCCTCGACCCGGCGGGATTCATACTTTGTGGCCTAACTCTTTCTTTACTCGGGCATTTACCCGGGGTTTTATTCGGGAAATTACATTCGATGTTGATTGTCTTATGCCGAAATAGTCCTTTTGGCCCGTGTATTTTACTAGACAGTTATGACCTGCAGAGTGTAGATGGAGAAAATAAATCTGCTTCTAATTTACATGTGAAAATGTTTGGCACGTGTGTAGTACCAGGGAAATTTTTGAATGAAAACACGTAAACCCCCCCAGTATCGAGTCAGCAGTTACAGGGTTTCACTGTTCTGCGCCACAGCTGCTCTGCTTGGAAGTAGGTTCAAAGCATTGAGTCCAATGGGCTCCCATCATTTCCTATTTGCCTTTATGGATAAACCTGAGCTGGAAGGGGCTCCTCAGGGGATACAGATTTTATTGATTGAAAATTAATTTAAATCCTGAGAACTTCCTCTTGGAATACAGGACTAGTAGCCAAACACATCTAACAGGATATGAATCTCCATGTATGTGAATGTTTTAGCATATTGTTAGTTGCTTGATATGGGCCACAAAGTAAATCATGTCTATTGTGTTTACCAGATTTACAATATGTATGTCACATGGTTGTATATCTTTTTCATTTCTTATGCCCAAAGTTATTCTATTCCAAGTAACTAACAGATGGTGGAAGTAAAACATTTTTGTGTTGCCTTCTCTGGAATCTATGTGCTACCAACGTCACACTCCCAACATTGTTATTGTAACACCAAGGAGAAAAAATTAGTTATAGAAGTAACAGGATTGATTATAGAGATTATTATTATTTATTTAAGAGCGCCATTAATTTCCCGGGTGCTGTACAAGCCAAGGGGGTTTTAATACATGATGTAAACCTGGAAAAATACAATATAAGAGTGAGTAATAAACTGAAGAGAAGGAGAGAGGACTCTGCTGCGAGGGTTTACAATCTACAAAAGGAGGGGGATAGAGATAGAAGACCCTGAGAGGGGATATGCAAATGATACAAACCCAAATTTGGGAAACCCAACTCAATTTGTTTAGTCTTGAGTATATGACAGAATGCACACACTTACTGACTTGGCATTAAGTCAGTAAGGTTATTAAAGGTTGTCTGAGCAATGGTATGACACACTCAATGCACTGGGGTAAATCATTAAGATTGGCTGATGGCAGCTACTTTACGATTGCAAGCCAAAGATGTCCCAGATGTACATAAAGGGAATGTATCATCAAAAATGACTTATTGTTTTACTCACATTTTTATGTTAAACACATTTTTTTGGAATTTTTGGTTATGGTTTTTGTTTTTCCTTATCACTTTCACTTTTTCACTTTTAAATAATTCTTAAGTCCTGCAGTTTTCACTTTGGCCACTAAGCCTAATAATCATCTGACACTTCCTGTTCTGTTTAGAGAGCTTTTCAGCAGTGGGCTCTTTATCAGTAAAAGCAGGGTCACACTGAAAGGAGACACCATTGTGTACAGATAACACAGAATCCATCAGTCACAAGAGGAGATGTCACAGCTCCCCCTCTCCCCTCCCTTCACAGTGAAAACTCTCCTATACAAGTCTATGGGACAGACACTGTCTTAAGAATCCTATGTCCATGAAGCTGCTGTAAAGTATCTCTCTGACTGCTGTTAAAGCAGTGCAAGCAAGAATGTCTTCCCCACAATCATATATAGACGACCGGATAGAGAAATCTACAATCAGGAAATCAAAACGACTGAGAGGAAAAGAATATGGATCAGGGGCTTGATTTAATAAGTAAAAAAAAAATAATAATTGGTGACAGATTCTGGGAGACAAGTCCAGGGATAATGCAAGCAATAGTAGCACATTTAGGTCACACAGGTTGCTCACAGTATCATTCACAACATGCGACCTGGTGTTATCCTGTTGAGAAATGGCTCCTTGAACACCTTGGAGAAATGGCCATATCACTGGTTCCACATTCAAATCATTGTAACACTGAGCTATTAGTGTGCTTGAATTAAAGACTAGAGGGGTTCGGCTACCATACTTGATGCCACCCCACACCATAATCCCAAAAGTAGGAACAGTGAAATGCTCCATTGCAAAGGCCTTCTTATTGCATTAACCATGTGGTCTTTAGACCAATCTCAGGCTTTCATTACATGCAAAATAAGAGCAGGATCCATCGCCGAAGAGGATTGATCTCCATTCCAGCCTCCACTGCCATTTTGCTGTGCACTGTAACAGCATGTGAGAGCGGTGCCGTGAGGTCAGTGAAACACCTGTAGATAGATGCCTGACTCATAGTCCAGTGCCATTCTTCCAGTCAGACAAAATAGCTTTGCAGAGGTCACCTTCGTGAAATTCTTAGGGTTTGTTCCCCTA
>JAODAL010064591.1:0-18644 GCA_025379985.1 Phyllomedusa bahiana
TTGTTGAAAGGGGATACAACGAAATATTTCAGTGATCAGAGATGAAATTGGACAGTGCTCACGAAGTGAGCTGCGGAAGAAAAAGATCAGAAAAAAGGATTGCAGATTAGGGTTCTCCATGATGTATGATTGCCACTCTAAATTGGTCACTAAAACTATACGTAAATACTGGTACATCTTACAAAATGATCCTAAATATGGCCATCTATTCGTGGAGTACCCCAAATTTGTTTATCAACGAGGTAAAACGATTGGTAATTTCATTACCCGTTCAGATTTGAATATAAAGAAAAAGTCACGACAGACACTTTTGGATACGCAGAGGAAGGGTACGTACCCATGCCTGTCATGCCAAAATTGTCATGCCGTAATAAAAGGTCCGTATATTGCTCATCCCATGTCAGGCCAGCAGATTATGTTACGAGGCTTTTATAGCTGTACCACCAAAAATGTTATTTACCTTTTAAAGTGCCCGTGTGGCAAGGGATATGTTGGCCAGACATCGAGGATGATACGCGTCAGACTAAATGAGCATAAATCACAAATTCGTTTATATGCTAAGAGAACAGAGCAACAAAGTAGGAGTGATAAGCCTGGCCCAGCTAAATATATGGAGTCGTCAGTAGCTAGGCACTTTCATGAAAATGGTCACCAGGTGACCGATCTAAGATGGTGTGTGATTGAGGAGGTTCAGGATGATAATCAGGAACAAATTAAATTTAAACTGTTGCGCCGAGAAGTATATTGGATACATCGGCTACAAACTCTATCACCTAGAGGGCTCAATGAGGAATGCCAGTGGAAAGTTTACATATAAGACAATAGCGTGGTAGTTATGAGTCCATGATTCACTTACTGATTGAGGCTAGACTTAGTTTAAATATAATGATAATTATATTCAAAAATTAAAAATATGATTTAAGAACTAATCAAATAATAATGTTATTAATATAGGATCGTGTCAGTCTAGCCGCAAACTATGTAAATGATAGATCATGTTTTTAAAAGAGTGTTATGTATTTGTCTGTTGTGTATATATTTATTGTGTATGTTTTAGATAGGCTACGATATATAAGGAGATCAGTCAGGTCTTACCTTCACGCTCGAGAAAGGGGGCGTGACCCCCGAAACGTCGCGTGACCACGTGTGAAGTACGTGGACGAATCAACAGCCAGCTGTTGGCAGGTCAGCTCCGTATGCATTGAGAGACACTGAGGTACCGAGAGCACGAGATACCGGCGTCTGCATGACTTCGTCTGGACTCGGGATCCGACACTCAGGACTATATCGTGGATTGCAGGTTTTTGATATATGTGTCACTTAGACTTTTGTCTCTTAAAGAAAGTTGCAAAATTACACTCTATGTGTTACTGCTTAAATAGATATTAAATAAATATTATTGGATAAAGATATCCTGAGAGCAGACGGCATAATTGTGAAATGATAGATGATGAAGCCCTTGCCTCACCCGGCTCCCAAGTGCTACATCATCATCTATTTGTGTTTCATCGTCACTGCTGTCCTCATCACCGGTCTTGGTATGCCGAGGCTGACCTCTCACAACATGACCTCCCATGCCACTCTCCACATCTATACCTTGCCGCCTACTGCAAGAAGCAGGCGATATTGGCCCCATTTCTTCGCTGCCAAGTAGCTGCTGACTGCCCTCCTCAAATTGTTCATCCTCGCTATATAGTGGCGCTGAGCCCAGACCACATAGTAGATCTCTGGCTGAGGGAACCGAATGGGACAGAGGCGGGCTGAGGACAGGTGAGGGCCGCTGACCTGCTCCCGGGCCATGCCAACTAATGGTTGTGTCTGAGGTTCCCACCGACTCTTGGCTGGGGTTGTCAGATGTCATCTGGGAGGAAGAGGATGACCTAGTCAACCAATCAAGAACCCTTGGGTTGCTGAACAACACACGGCCGCTAGATGACAGCGGCAGTTGTGGCCTCACCGAGTGACCCCTGCTGCGACGTCCCCTTGCTGTGCTGTGACCTGGGCCTGTTCCAGGAATGTTTGTGCCACTGCCACTCGCAGGTGCAGAGCCTGCCACCTCTCTGTCTGACATACTGTTTGTTCTAAAATGTACAGACACTGTTTGATGATGATATCTGTATATGATAAATATACACCCTGTTTTTGACTCCAAATGAACCCAGTAACAAGCTTGGGTAACTCTTGGATATAAATTGCGCTCCACAAATGGCCAGGAAAATTTACTTGTATGTGTCGTTTAAAAACACTGTGTGTTTTACTAAATGTAAAAGCACAAACAGGCTTAATTAACCTTCGGACATGAATTAGGCTACAGGAAAAATGTATATATTTTGGCGTTGAAAAAGACGGTTTATTTTTGTCAGCACACCAGCAAAACAATGCTTAATTAACCCCTGGATGTATTTGTAGCGTGTTACAATTGCGTGTTTTCTACGCCACACAACAAGAGATACAGTTGTAATTAACCTTTGCTTGTGAATTAGGCTACAGGAAAAATTTATATATTTTGGCGTTGAAAAAGACGGTTTCTTGGGGTCAGCACACCAGCAAAACAACGCTTAATTAACCCCTGGATGTAAATTGCGCCAAAGAATTGAGCCGCACAAACTAGTAGCTTTGTAGCGTGTTACAATTGCGTGTTTTTTACGCCACACAACAAGAGATACAGTTGTAATTAACCTTTGCTTGTGAATTAGGCTACAGGAAAAATTTATATATTTTGGCGTTGAAAAAGACGGTTTCTTGGGGTCAGCACACCAGCAAAACAAAGCTTAATTAACCCCTGGATGTAAATTGCGCCAAAGAATTGAGCCGCACAAACTAGTAGCTTTGTAGCGTGTTACAATTGCGTGTTTTCTACGCCACACAACAAGAGATACAGTTGTAATTAACCTTTGCTTGTGAATTAGGCTACAGGAAAAATTTATATATTTTGGCGTTGAAAAAGACGGTTTCTTGGGGTCAGCACACCAGCAAAACAACGCTTAATTAATCCCTGGATGTAAATTGCGCCAAAGAATTGAGCCGCACAAACTAGTAGCTTTGTAGCGTGTTACAATTGCGTGTTTTCTACGCCACACAACAAGAGATACAGTTGTAATTAACCTTTGCTTGTGAATTAGGCTACAGGAAAAATTTATATATTTTGGCGTTGAAAAAGACGGTTTCTTGGGGTCAGCACACCAGCAAAACAACGCTTAATTAACCCCTGGATGTAAATTGCGCAATAGAATTGAGCAGCCAAAAATGAAGTGCTATTTGTATTGTAAAAACGCTGTTTCTTTAAATGAATACAACAGGAACTGGCTTAGATCCCACTTGGATATTGAATGTATATGCAGCTGCAGTGGACGCACACTGGATTTCAGATCCAATACCCCAAAAAATTAGAAATAGAACATTAAGAGAACAGTCTCTGAGACAAGCTGAGACACCCCACAAAAATCGCTGTATAAAAATCAATTCTTCAGTAAGAGCTATCAGCCGCGGCAGCACCTTCCCTGATGAGCACAGTGAGAGGAGTGTGAGCTCCCGGCGTCGCACCCGGACTTATATAGTGCGGTGACGTCACAGAATCCCGCCGGTCTCTGATTGGCTTCACCTCTGCACATGTCATGCAGGCTATGCCCTTCTTCCTCCCAGAGTGCTTTGCCCCATGTAGCGCCATGTGCTCGCATCCATTTTATCAATCAAAAGCACACTTCGTTCACCCGAAGTACCCCAAAGTTCGACTTCGTTCCGAACCGAAGTTTTCCTGAAATTCTAAACGAATTCCACTTCGTTAGAATCGATTCGCCCATCTCTATTCACAAGCTTAGGAAACTGGTATTACAATAGGATGTATTCACTCATACATTCCTCTAGCTACAACCAGACAAACATAGACACTCCACATTAAAACCCACACATTCCTCCGATGTCTGAGTCTCCCAAGCAGCAAGATCTAATGTAGTCCTGTATGTGCCTCTAAACACGGGCTCCATATGTCAATGAATCTTTGCTGAGTCCCCCTAGACTCATAAATAAGCTTATACAATGATAAATCTCTGTTAATGAATTGTATCCAGTGAGGTAATGACAATATCTTCGGAGACTTCCAATTCAACAGCAGGGATTTTCTTGCTTAAAACATCAACATTCTATGCAGTTTGCGCTCATTCTTAGTGGGCACCAATTCTTCTACCAGCCCCAACAAACTATTCTTTGGCACATACACCCCAGGAAGACCCATCCAAGAATTCATGAATCGTAGACCAGAAGGCACGTATAGCAGGACAGTCCCATACCATATGTAGCAATGTACCTTGGGTTCCATCATATCTAGTACATGATGCACTTGCTTATTTACCCATATGAGCAAGACACATAGGGGGAAAATAAATTCTATGTAACCACTTAGCCTGAATCAGGCGATCTATGGTGCTAATAACCGATGATCTCCATGAGGACACTAATTCCTCCATTTGATAGGGTTCCAAGCCTGGAATATCAACTTTCCAGCACTTAAATGCCTTCAACAATGGAGAGGGCTGCATCTCCAAAATATACATATAAAAAATAGGAACCGGTGTCCAAAGATGTTCTCTTCTGGCAATTTTCTCGAGCGTACCACATTCCAATGCGATGTCCCCCCTTCCCAAACTGCTGCATACATGCATGTCAAAGCTGAAAATAATGAAAAAGTGCCCCCTTGGAATATCAAACGCCTTTGCTAAGTCAGAGAAATCTCAAAAATGGCCCCCTTCATAGAGTTGGCCCAGGTACTTAAGGCCTTTCCTAGGCCAGAATTCAAAATCTGTCAAAGAGGTTAGTTCATCCAGTTTCAAATTCCTCTATAATGGAATATATAGAGGCCAGGAGCCACCACCTAAATCTCCACTATAGACCCCAACAAACTTCCTCCAGACTGCAACAGTTGCTGCTATATTTGAGGTATAATGCGGCCTGGGATACTTCCCATGTCTATACACTTAGTTTGCCACTGCCTCATAGGAACCACATATCGCTGCTTCCAGAACCACTGCAGGGTTATTATGATCCACCCTAATCCACCATGCCCCATAGGAGAGCTAGACCACAGCATAATATATGTAGAAATCTGGAAGGGCCAAACCTCCAGCTTTATATCTAGCTTTTAATGTTACCCTACTCAGCTGCTGCACATTACCCCTGCAAGGAAAGGAAAATATCAGCTTATCCAATGCTTGAAAGTGTGAGCAAGGTAAGATAATCGGGTCACCCTATAAAGATAAAACAGTTTAGGCAGAATTACCATTTTTACTATATTTATCTGACCTACCAACGTGAACGGTAAAGAGACCCAGGCAGTGAGTTTGCGCGAACACTCTTGCATCACCGGGTTAAGATTCAGACCCATGAATTGCTGAACATCCCTATGAATCTGGATTCCCAAATATATAAACCGGTTATCTCACAGAAATATCTTCATTCCTGACAGCATCCACCAAAGACAAGACTAACTTTGACCAATCGACCCTTAAACCTGAAAAGGAACCAAATTGGTCAACCAGATCTAGAAAAGCCTCCAAGGATGCCCGAAGGTTCGCTAGGTACACCAATAAGTCATCTGCATAGAGTGATACTGTACCTTCTCTTTCACCCCCATAATGTCCCAACCCTCAATCGCAGAGTGATCATTGATTAATATGGACAGCGGTTCCATCACCAAAGTGAACAAAAGGGGGTGAAGGGGGATAGAGGGCAACCCCTTCCAAGATTAAATTGAGGGAAAAGATACCGATTGACACGAACTCTGGCACTGGCTTCAAATATAATATATCTAACCACTTAAGGAAGCTGACAGAAAAGCCCATAGAGTTCCTAACTGCCCACATAAAGTGCCATTCCACTGAATCAAAGACTTTTTCACTGTCAAGGGAAGCTATCACTCTGGTTACAGCATTGTCATGATTAAGTTGTAGATTAGTACACAGTCTTCTCAAGTTTATATATGTAGTCTTTCCTGGCATAAAGCCAGATTGGTCTACCCCTACAACTGACAAAATAATGGAACCAAGGCGCATCGCCAATATCTTCACCAGAATCTTCACATCTAAGTTGAGAAGCGAAATAGGCCTATAAGAGCTGCAGGTACAGTATCTGCAGGCTTGCCAGGTTTGTGGATACCCTCGATGACTGCTTCATAGAAGGAATATGGCGAGTAACCTCGCTCAAAAACGCTTTGGAATAAGCGTTCAAGGCAAAGACTACACTCCTCACAATAAGGCTTGTACCATTCAGCTGGGAACCCATCTGGACCCGACGCTTTACAAGTGGCCATATGGCACACCGCTCTCTGCATCTCTTTCCCCGTCACAGGAGCCCCCAGGATTTCTCTTGCTTCATTGGAAATCTCCGGCAAGGAAACAGACTTACTTCAAGAGACTCACCTCAGGGGGAAAAAGGTCCTGGTCCTGAAGAGGCTGTGGATTGGCCCAGCTTATCATGCTGTTTTCTCTAATTATGCGAGGGGGGTGTCTGTGCTAGTGGCGAAGAGTCTTCCATTTCAACTGTTAAATTAACATAGTTGCCCTTCAGGAAGGTTTCTAGTTCTGCATGCACAGATCCGTGGTAGAGAATATGTAATTGGTGGAGTGTATGTCCCCCTCCCTTTACTCTGACGATTTTAAATGAGGTTATGGAGCATGTCTCACTGTATCCAGCGGTACCACTGGTGCTGTTGGGTGACTTTAATTCAATATTAGATCAAAATATGGACCGTTTACATCCATATGTGGCTCATAGTTCTACTTTAAATAATTGGGCAGATATTAATGACCTAAGAGGTGTAGAGGTGAAAACACACTAGTGACAGACAGTTTTCCTGCTTCTCGGCAGTGGCAAGCTTGTTATCTTGCATTAATTTGGCTTTTGCAAATAATGATCTTTTTGTCTGCAGTATCGACAGTTGAATACTTACCTTGGGGGATTTTGGATCATGCTCCTCTATTGAGAGTTAGTTAGCCGATGGCTGGAGGAATGAAATTGTGGAGATTGAATCCAAAGTAGCTACAGGTTGAGGGAATAACTAGCAAATGTGCAGCCGAGTTCAGGGATATTGGGCACTAAATGAGGGGTTGTCCGACCCATTGGTGGAATGGGAAGCTTTTAAGGCAGTAATGAGGGGTGCCTTAATTGATGCCATTACCTGGCATAGAGCTGCTCTTAAGGGGATTAGAGTTGAGTTGGAAAATAAATTGGCAGTGGCTGAGGCGGAATATATTTCACACCTATACTCGGGACATCCTGTATCTTATTGATTACAATAAAAAAATAACTGCTGTCACAAAACCAGATGATTTTTGCAGATGGAGATAAGAATGGGAAAACATTGGCTTATTTGGCTAAAATAGAGATTCCTCAAACAGTTATAACTGGGATTCGGAACTCATTGGGTGTTCTGTTTACAGATCCGATAAACATTTTAGACCAATTTGTGGAATATTATGCTCATTTAAATTCGACTCGCCTGAATTACACTGATAATGAAAGTCATAGTTTTATAGAGTCGGTTTCCTTGCGTATAACTGTTTGTAAACATGAACCTTCAGGTATTTGGAAATTGCACCCACGGAAGGTCCAGACTTGTGCAAGTCCACAATTCTCTTCCTGATATCTTGGTTGATTTCTTTAGAGGTTCCCATGATGTTACACACAGAAGCAATAAGTTTCTACTGTGCATTAAAAAAATACATCCACAGGTGTGTCACTAATGAACTCAGATGTTGCCAAAAAATCAGAAGCTTCCAAAGACATAACATCTTCATATGTTTAAAGGCTAGTCATCCTAGTGTATGTAAATTTTTGACTTTGCAGAAAGTAATAAAAATGCCTTAAAAAATTCTGTCTCAGCTAGTTACAGAGAAGTTAATTATGCTCATCACTGCTATTGAACCACCCACAGCCTGACAAAGTTAGAATGAAAGAAAAACTGTCTCTGTCTGTGAAACTGCATGGTGAGAAATCCCCTTCCTTCATGATGGTGGTTTTTCCAGTCAGCTATGCAATTTGGTGCAATGATACCCAACCTGGATTGTTACAAAACGAAAAAATGCAGGTAAACAAAAAAAGATATTGAAGTGTCACAATAAAAAACTCAAAGCAAAGAAATACGTAAAGACGACTTTCTGAAGAACAAGAGAAACAATCTGTGAGATATTCCCATTCATTTAAGATACAGAGTTGCATGTTAGGTGAAGGACCAGTGGGAGATAACAATCATTACCTTAATAGACAGTGTGCAGTTTCTCAACCCATTGATAGAATGATGGCAGGGTATCAGAGGAGCAGTGATCAGAAGGTGTAGTATGAACAGTAAGCTGGCAGGTGGTAGGGCCTTCATTTGACAAGCAATCGACACCCCTCAATCATGTCACAGGGCCATTGGGAGGTGGAATGGGGGCCCCAACTCCTGTTTTTCTGCCTAGATGCCACATTTGCAATAATTATAGCATCCCAACAGTTAAACTGCAGGGATCAGATTCATTACTGGTACTAAGCCCAAAACAAACTTCCTGAAATTTGGACATAAATGCATATCAAGGGGGACACG
Source organism: Phyllomedusa bahiana (assembly GCA_025379985.1). Classification (NCBI taxonomy): domain Eukaryota; kingdom Metazoa; phylum Chordata; class Amphibia; order Anura; family Hylidae; genus Phyllomedusa; species Phyllomedusa bahiana. The sequence continues at coordinate 8,573 of JAODAL010064591.1, forward strand.
TATGAAAACTGTCTAGGTCTAAGACTTTTCTTGTTGCCCATAGCAACCAATCAGAGAGCCCCTTTCATTTCATATAGTGCTCTGAGAAAATGAAAGGGGAACCCTGATTGGTTGCTATGGGCGACAAAGAACATCTTAACCTAGACAGTTTTCATACATGTCATCCCAAATGTCAAGAAAGGGCTAAATAAATATTGCTTTGTATTAACCCCTTAAGGACCCTGAACATACTCATACGTCCCAGGGTCCCTATGGGACTTTGCAGGGGGATCGCTCAGCGACACACACCTCCCCCCCTCCCCGCACAGCCGCCGGCCGTTACAGTTGGAACCAGCAATTTTGTAGTCACCACAGGTGTATTGATAGGTGCCAAAAATAAATTTTATTATCCGTATACATTTCAGATAGGTGTTTTTTTCACTTTTGGTCAGTCAAACTTTGTTGATAGAGGTACCTTGCACTTAAATTTGAATCCAGCAATTTTGTAGTCACCACAGGTGTATTGATAGGTATATTGATAGGTGCCAAAAATACCTTTTATTATCCGTATACATTTCAGATACGTGTTTTTTTCACTTTTGGTCAGTCAAGCTTTGTTGATAGAGGTACCTTGCAGTTAAATTTGAATCCAGCAATTTTGTAGTCACCACAGGTGTATTGATAGGTGCCAAAAATACCTTTTATTATCCGTATACATTTCAGATACGTGTTTTTTTCACTTTGGCGCAGGCCAGCTTTGTTCATAGAGCAACCTTGCAGTTAAATTTGAATCCAGCAATTTTGTAGTCACCACAGGTGTATTGATAGGTGCCAAAAATACCGTTTATTATCCGTATACATTTTGGATACGTGTTTTTTTCACTTTTGGTCAGTCAAGCTTTGTTGATAGAGGTACCTTGCACTTAAATTTGAATCCAGCAATTTTGTTTTGATTTGAGGGATTTGAGAATAGCTGTGATTTGCCGTCTTTTAATAAGAGACTTTCCAAAACTCTTCCATACCTTCTCAGATTTTTATCTTTCTGAACATGGAGCGAAATGCAGGTGGTAAGCGAGCAAAGAGGGGGTAAGACATGGAGGTAGAGGTACGAGAGAAGGTGCTCCTTCCAGTGCTGGCGACAACACGCATGCCAGCGGATCGTCGGTTGCAGGATCATCAGGCCTGTCATCGCTGGGTCAGGGCCCTGTGAATCTCAGTAACGAACAGCGTCGCCAAACCCCCCCCCGGCCGGGGGGGGAAAAAAAAAATTTTCCCCCGGGGAAAAAAAACCCAAAAAAAATTTTAAAACCCCAAAAAATTTTTTTTTTTTTTTTTTAAAAAAACCCCCTTTGGTTTAAAAACCCCAAAAAAACCCCCCCGGGGGGAAAAAAGGGGGGGAAAAAAAAAACCCTACAAAAAACCCCAAAAAAAAAAAAAAACCCCCCTTTGAAAAAAAAAAAATTTTTAAAAAAATTTTTTGGGCCCCCCAAGGGAAAGGGAAAAAAAATTTTTTTTAAAAAAAAAAATTTTTTTTTCCCGGGGGGGGCCCCCCCCCCCCAAAAAAAAAGGGGCCAAAAAAACCCCGGGGCAAAGGGGGAAAAAAGGGAAAATTTAAAAACAAAAAAAAAACGGGGGAAAAGGGGGGGAAAAAAAAAAAAAAAAACCCAAAAAAAATTTTTTAAAAAAAAAAAAGGGGGGGGAAAAAAATTTCCCCCCCAAACCCCAAAAAAAAAAACCCCAAATTTGGGGAAAGGGAAAGGGGGGGGGAAAAAAAAGGGGGGGAAGGGGGGGGCCCCGGGGGAAAAAAAGGCCCAACCCGTCTTTAAAGGGGGGCCCTTATTGGGGCCCTTAACTTTTCCCAAACCCCTTTTTTTTGGGGGTTAAAAAGGGGGCCCCCTTAAAAAATTTTGGGGTTTTTTTGGGGAAAACCCGCGGGCCAAGGCCTTTTAAAAAAAAAAAAAATTTTTCCCGGGGGGGAAAAAAAAAATTGTGGGAAAAAGGGGAAAAAACCAAAGGGGTTTTTTTTTTGGGGCCCAAAACCTATAAACCCCCGGGGGAAAAAATACAAAAAAAAAAAACCCCGGGGGAAAAAAAAAGGGGGGGGAAAAAACCCAAAAAAAAAGGGGCAAAAAAAACCCAAAAAAACCCCCCTTTTAAAAGGGGGCCCGGGGCCCCCCGGGGGAAAACCGGGGAAAAAAAAAAAAAAAAAACCCTTTTAAAAAAAAGAGGGGGGGGGAAAAAAAAAACCCAAAAAAAAAAACCCCCCCCGGGAAAATTTTTTTTCCCCCCCCAACCCGGGGGGGAAAAACCCCCCAAGGGGGCCCGGGGGCCCCAAAAAACCCCAAAAAAAAAAACCCTTTTTTGGGGGGAAAAACCCCGGGGGGGGCCCCCCCGGGAAAAAATTTGGGGAAAAAAGGGGGGAAAACCCTTTTCCGGTTTTTTTTTAAAAAGGGGGGGGGGGGCCCCCCCCTTGTTTGGGAAAAAACCAAAAAGGGGAAAAAAATTTTTTCCGGGGGGGGGCCAAAAGGGGGGGGGGGGGAAAAAAACAAAGGAAACAAAAAAATTTTACAAAATTCCCGGCCCCTTTTTTTAAAAGGGGAAAAGGGGTTTTCCCCGGGGGGAAAAAAAGGGGGGGCCCCTTTTTAAAAAAAGGGGGGCCCAAAGGGGGAGAAAAAAAATTTAATTTTTTTAAACCCGGGGGGGAAAAAAGGTTTTGGGGGTTTTTTGGGGGGGGGGGGGCCCCCAAAAAGAAAAAATTTTGGGAAAAAAAAGGGCCCCCCCCAAAAAATTTTAAAAAGGCCCCCCCCCCCAAAAAAAAAACCCCCTTCCCCCCCAAAGGGGGTTTTCCCCTTTCCCCCCCCAAAAACCCCCCCTTCCCAAATTTCCCCCCCAAAATTTTTTAAACTCCCCCCTTTAGGGCCCAAACCCCCCCCCCCCCTTTTTTTTTCCCCCCCCCCTTTCCCCCCCCCAAAATTCCCCCCCCAAAACCCCCCCCTTTTTCCCCCCCCCCCCCCTTTTCCCAAAAAAAGGAAAAAAAAAAAAAACCCCCCCCCCCCCCCCCCCCCCCTTTTTTTTTTTTTTCCCCCCCCAAAAAATTTTTTTTTTCCCCAAACCCCCCCGGCCCGTTTCCCTTTTTTTTTTTTTTTTTGGTTTTTTCCCACATTTTTTAAATTTTTTTTTTTTTTTTTTAAATTTGGGGGGGAAAAGGGGTTTTTTGGGGGAAATTAAAAAAAAAAAAAATTTTTTTTTTTTTTTTTTAAAGGTAAGGGTTTTCCCCCTTTTTGGGGCCCATTTTTTCCCTTTTTTTTCCCCTTTTTTCCCCTTTTCCCCCCAAACTCTTTAAAAAAAGGGGGGGGTTTTTTTTTGGGGCCCTTTGGGAAAAACCCCCCTTTAAAAAAACCCCTTTTTTTAAAGGGGGAAAGGGGGAAAAAAAATAAAAAGGGGAAAAAAAAAAAATTAAAAAAAAAAAAAAAAAAAAACCCGGGTGGTTTTTAAAAATTTTTTTTGGGCCCCCCCCAATAAAACCCCGGGGGGGAAAAAAAATTTTTTAAATTTTTTTTTTAAAAAAAAAGGGAAAAAAGTTTTTCCCTTTTAAATTTTTTAAAATTAAAAAAAACCCCTTACTTGATCATTTGGGTTAAAACCATTTTTGGCGGGATAATTTCATGAAGTTTTTTCACTATCTGAAAAATTTTTTTTTTGGGGGGGAAAAAATTTTTCCCCCAAAAAAAAATTTTTCCCCCTTTTTTCTTTTTTAAACCTTTGGCCCTTCTTCTGTAAGGGGCCCACAGCCCTATTCCTGTTTACCCCCTAATGTCTTGAAATTTAAACTCAGCAGTGCCTCCACTGTAACACCCCTTTTTGCCCCAAACCCCCTTGGGCAGGGGGTGTTGTCGATTTATTTTCCCATGACACATTGCCCCCACCCAAACTTCTTATTAGTTCTAGGGTTTCAGGAAAGAAAGGTTTCAATTCTGTCAGGGGTCGATTTGGGAAACTCCTGTCTAAGCTCAGTACGCACTCCCAGAGTTGGGGATAAAACACTCGGCAGATTTATTTCAAAGGGTTAACAGGTGAGATATGACTTGGAAAATAGCAAACATGAAAATAGTGTGAAACAAATAACATAGCATAACTTCAAAAAACTATTTACAAAATACTTATATAATAAGATACTCCTATTGAAACATTTGAATAGGTATTTCATAAAAAATCTTTTATTGTATCCAAAATTCAAAGTATTCAAGTATAGTATAGTAGTAAGGCAATATATAAAAGTTTCTCAAATAAATGAGTAAACACTTGCGGTTTGTAGTTCTCCAAGCAAGGAATAGTGTCCTAGTAAAACGCCTTAGGCTTCTGGCATTTCTTCCTGCAGCTCCACAGCTTGTCAGGTGTCATACATCATGCTGCTTAGACAGCTGTCAAGTAGTGTGACCTTTCTTAGAGGTCTTACTATTTCATGTTAATTACAAAATACTCCCACTAGTGGTAGAGTTACAGAACCATACCTCTCTTTTATATGGTCGACTATACAGGTAATCACACAATAATATACCACCACTTAGTGTTGTTTAATTAACCCCTCCAAACAGACCACAGCGAGAGTGCGATCAAAATGGCCACCACAATGCAACGTCAGGTTAACTGTTGGGGCCCAGCTGCCGTGGTTGTTGGAGCTCTTTCTGTACTGTTGGTGCACTTAGAGATCCCAGCCGTAGCAATTTCGTCCAGAACAGTCCAGACCCCAAAGGTACAACTGCTGATCAACCAAGTCCTCCCAGCCTCGCCTCTCTCTTCAGATCAGCACCGCACTGGACTCCATCCCGCTGCTGTCACATTCCGACACTTCAGACCCTGGGAGTGGAGACAGGATTCTCCTGCGTGGAAAGCTGGGGCTCTGTAGCTGACAGGCTGCCCACAGACTAGCCTGTCTCCTCTCAGGGCACATTGGTAATGTCTCAGTCTCTCTCTCTCTCTTCTCTCTCTCTCTCTCTCTCTCTCAGAGCCCTCTCTCCTCTGTAGTCTCCACACTACTTCCTCTTCCAAGCTTCTCCTCCTCTCTCCTACCACTGCCTGTGATGTGACCAAACCAGGGATGCTGGGTAATGAAGCCCAATGCCTCTCTGGGAGAGAAGAGTGAATGCCTGTTTCTATAGCATCCACTGTACGCATTGCTTCTCTTTGAGGGGTTACACTCTCCCCCTGGTGAGTGTCTGAAAGTGTCCAATCATGAAATGAAGACTCAACACCTGGATTATAAGCATGTGTTAAAGCATCCTGACTTGCACCACAATCAGACACACATAAATCAGCATGCCTTACGGGAACTGAGGGAAAATAGGGCCACACGTCATTAAATTTAGGGCGTACGACCCTGGGAATCTCAGTATTATGCCTGATCTTATCATAGGTCAACACCATGGGTGGTCTTGTGTCCCGCTGGGGACTCCCTCCTCGACCCCTGACTCTTGATTGTCAGGCTCAAGTTCTGTAGTGGTTACCTGGTGACTGCATCACTAGTGTTGAGCAAACATTGAAAAGTTCTAGTTCGATAAGAACTTTGAACTTTTGTGAGTTCGGTTCAAAGTTCTATTCGAACTCGAACTTCGAACCCCATTATAGTCTATGGGAGAAAATGTTCTGTTTAATTTTTATACTTATACAGGTGAGGAGAAGCTGGGATTACCATCCATAACAGTAAACTGGATATGTGGAACAAACTTAGTGATGAAAATTTGGCTCTAAGAGTGACAGAAAAAAGGCTAAAATATTTCACTCCTTTCAATGGCTAACTGAAAAGATGAGGACAGCCTGCAAGCAGGGGCATAGCTATAGGAGGTGCAGTGGTAGCAGCTGCTATGGGGACCTGCATGCTAAGGGGGCCCAAAAGCCCCTTTGACACATAGGAGATTTCTAGACGTGTGTTACACAATCACTGAACCCCCAAAACTGCAAAAACAGAACTTTTGGACACGAGCATGATTTAGCAAATCCAAGCACTCTGCATAATATATATCCATGTATGTGAGAGTTAGGCGTTATGTGAGCCTGCATATGTCACCAGCTTTTTGGTGTGGGAAAGATACAGCCAGCAATACCAAACTCCCTAACTATTGATGTCTATGGAGAGAAAAATGCTATCTAACTAACTGAGAGCAGTCTGTACAGTACAGAGAGTGAGCTAATAATGGAATTCACAAGGCAATACAGTTGAATATATATAACATGGTAATGTGATTTCAGCAGCCAATGAGAGCCCTACACCTCAGCAATGATGTTTTTCGACTCTTCTCTGTGCTCTGCACTGATTGGATGGCCACCAAAAGTGCAGAAAGCTGATTGGATGGCCTCCAAAAGTGCAGAAAGCTGCTGAAAATGAAACTGAAAATTGCGTGTTTAACTAGAACTATAAAAGTCAAATGTTCGGTTCGAGTTCTAAAAATTCGAAAAGTTCTACTAGAACTTAACTTTTCTAGAACAATTCGATCAACACTATTCATCACATCTAAGTTCTTACCCAACTGGAGACATTGCAAACTGACTTCTGGACTAGATTTTACCAGGTCATCCACCTCAAATGACTGTTCTTTATGATCTTCAACAGTAGGATAGGGGTTGCTGACCCATCTGTAGTCTGGCCCCCATTCATCACTGGATTCACTCTCACTCCCTGCAGAATTAATCGCAGGGTTGGCACTTTTTTGATGCTGATGGTTCCTCCTGAAAGGCCTAGTGGTGCATTGAACTCTGTTGTCTTGCGATTATTGAAAATGGATATTCTTACCTATAGGTAACAGATGCTGGTGACAATAGGTCTTGACAAACCCACCTCCATTTTCAGGCTTCACCCTATAAACAGGAACACCAGGCAGTTTTCTACTAGGTTTCTGAATGCCACCGATTAGCAAGCTCTGGTTTTCCTTGAAGACCTAGTTGCTGAATGAGAACTCTATCCAGAGGCTGCAGGACTTTCTCGCTAACTCTACGGTTGTAATGGGTCTTGTTTTGCCTCCCTGATCAATCAGAAGTTTATTCTCTCCTTCTTACATGAGCTTCCAGACAGACTGGGTGAATTTGACAGTCTGAAGATAATTATAACCTCCGATTTCTCAACACCATTGAGCTAATGTTCAGAAGATGTTGGCATTTGTTTCCACTATAACAGGCACTGCTTTCCAGTCTGCATCAGTCTCTGGGTAGACTAGTGCTGTGATGGGTATCTTTTATCCACTCCAACAACAGTCTTATGGAACCATAATGTGATAGACACATATCTTCTATAGGAGTAACTATTCTCACTTAATCCCCAAACCACAAGTCCAGACAGGGGATATAGGGGCACATCTGACAAGTACTTTTTGTACCATTTACCAAAAATGATTGACACTTGAGACCCGCTATCCATTAACACAGTACAGAGGGGATCATTGATACAGGCTTGTACATGCGGATAGGGTCCCACTAAACCTCCAGGGAGTTAACTCCATGAAGTAGGAATTGATAGAGTAGTAGAGTATACCTTTGATGTTGCGGGGGGAAGGGTCAGTATGGGACTCTACTGTCCCCCTTCCTGTTTCCCAACAGCCTATCCTTGTGATGGGAAGGAAATAAGAACTTTTGTGAACTCCTATTTTGGGCTTCATCTAGCTATGTGGCTGGTGTTCCCACAGACAAAGCACCCCTCTGCCTTTACAAATCCATCTCTATGCTGACTAACAATTGCTTTCTCTGAAATATGTTGTCTTGCTGCTTGCTGCTGACCGGTATTTGTCCTGTTTTGTTTGCCGTCCGCATGGTCGCGGGGGGGATAGCTTTTCTCCACAATAAGCGGAGAAAAGCCCTCCCCCTTGACATTCACAAGCACAGGTTCCATCCGAAAACCTGAAAAAGATTGTGCTTGTAGAATGTTTTCTGGGCGGACTGCGGGTGGAAAAACCACAGCATGAAAACCTGTACAGTGGGGACTGTTGCACGGGTTTTCCATAGAGCACCATTGTGCTCATTTTTGGACATTTTTTTAGGTGGTCTGCAAAACCGCAAACCGCCTGAAAAACTGGCCGAAAACCCGTGCAGTGGGGACATGCCCTTATTCTGTGAACCAGCTTGTCTAAGCGGTAAAGATAGTCGGACATCTTCTCACCAAGATCTTGGTAGGTAGTGCAGAGTTTATAAAGAAGGTCAGTGGCAACTTCTGGGAACCCAAAAACATCTTTTAGAACATCCATACAGTCTTAATGAGTTGCTTGCTGCTTGCTTCATCAAGCAGCTTGTACCACTTCCATAGCTGGGCCCTTCAAGCTCTCCACTATTCTCTGCTTCTTCACAGCATCCATACACTGGCACTCTTCCAGATACTGCAGGTCTACATCCATGACTGCAAGCGGCACATCAGCAGTAGCGGATGTCTCTTTCAACTTAGACCCAGATGGGGTAGGTGGTAAACATCTACTTAGCCTTCTCGGTTGCAAGTTTGCCTCCTGATGCACAATCTCTGTTGCAGGCCTCATAGGCCAGATGATCTTCCATTGTCGGCCATGTTCTGATGGCACAGCTATAAGAGATGGAAAATGTTCCCTCTCCTAACCCTTTCAGTGGCAATTAGAACTGCAGTCAACCGCCTTACTTGATCACTCTGACGGTCAACCACTTTAGGCGGGATAATTTCATGAAGTTGTTTCACTATCTGCAATATCTGTTCATCTGAGGAGTTGATAACTTCACCAGGAGAAAAGCTATGCTAATCTATACTGCATATCTTTTTAAACCATTTGGACACATCTTCTGTAAGAGACACCACAGCACCTATTCCTGTTTTACCCTCTAATGTCTTGATTATTCTCAGCAGTGCCTCCACTGTAACACCCCTTTGTGCCAACCTCCTTGGGCAGGGTGTGTTGTCGCTCTCACCTCTCTATGACACATTGCCTCCACCCGAATCTTCTTATTAGCTCTCTAGGTATGAAGGAAAGACGGTTCCTCTTCTGCCAGGGGTCGATTTGGGAAATACCTGTTTAAGCTCAGTACACACTCCTAGAGTTGGGGACAGGGCCGTTCCTAGGGGCGAGCAAGACGGGCGATCGCTCGGGGCACCGCGACCGCCCGCCTCACCCACCCGGAGGATCGCCCCTGACTCTGCACGGCTGTTTTATAACAGTCGCGCATAGCCATTAGCTGCTGGTGCAGGGAGGAGACGGAACGGATCGTTCCCCTCCTGTCTCCTCCCCTGTATCAGCGTCGCAGGGGGTGCATGGCTTTCACCGGGGGCGCTGCGGCGCTGGGTCTCCTCGGTCGGCAGCTCTGCTGGCTGTGTAAGATCCCTGGGAGCTGCGTGCAGCATAAGCGGGGTGATGACATCACGCCGCTTACACCGCTAAGCAGCTCCGGACCGGGACGCGTGGACCGAGGTGAGTACTTTTTTGTTATTTTATAATTAGTTCCAGGGGCATCATTGGCTACTTGGGTAATTACTGGCTACAGGGGGAATTACTGGCTACAAGGGTGCATCACTGGCTACAGGGGGGCATCTACTGGCTACAGGGGGCATCACTGGCTACAGGGGAGCATAACTGGCTACATAGGGGCATCTTCTGGTTACAGGGGGCATCTTCTGGCTACAGGGGGCATCTACTGGCTACATCGGGACATCTAATGGCTACAGCGGGGCATCACTTGCTACAGCAGGGCATCAATGGCTACAGGGGGAATTACTGGCTACAGGGGGAATTACTGGCTACAGGGGGCATCTACTGGCTACAAGGGGGCATCTACTTGCTACAGGTGGAATTACTGGCTACAGGGGGCATCGACTGACGAAATGGGGGGCATCTACTGGTCACAGGGGAATCACTGGCTACAGGGGGCATCACTGGCTACAGGGGGCATCACTGGCTACAGGGGGAATTACTGGCTACAGGGGGAATTACTGGCTACAAGGGTGCATCACTGGCTACTGGGGGACATCTAGTGGCTACAGGGGGCATCATCTGGCTACAGGGGGCATCACTGGCTACGGGCATCTTCCTACAGGGGGCATCTTCTGGCTACGGGGGCATCATGCTACAGCGGGCATCACTGGGCCACAGGGGGAAAG
>JAODAL010064592.1:0-18644 GCA_025379985.1 Phyllomedusa bahiana
GGGGGAAGGGTTTTTTTTTAAAAAGGGGTTTTTCCCCAGTCTCATTTCATACCTCCTGCCTCCAGCTCTTCAGCTCTGTGTGCTTTGTTTGAATTGCATATCATGTGACCCAGCAGGATGACATCACCAGGCCTGTCCTCTCTGTAGTCACAGAAAGGTATGTTTATGTAAAGCATTGTGAGTAGCTGAGGGGTTTAAAGTTTTTGCCTCCAGGCAAAAGGGTCCTAGGTTCAAATCCCTGCAGGAACCAAACCTGTTATTTTTTTTTCTCTTTATCAATGCACAGACCTGATTTTGTAACAGGTTGCGCCGCGGTCCGTGGTACGGACCGCGGTCGCACCCGCGGTACGGACCGCGGTCGCACCCGCGGTACGGCCGGGGGGTCCCCGGGAGGGCCCGGGGGGTCCCGGCGGTCCGCACTGCCGGTCGTAGCGCCCCCCGTCCCATCCACTCCCCTGGCCTCGCTCCCCGTCCGGCCCTCGTCCCTGCCGGCCGGAATGGGGGAGAGGCGGCTGTTCACGTACATTTAAAGGGACAGTGGGGCGGGTAATTGGGTAATTCCCGGGCTGCCCCTATAAAAGTTTTGCACCCAGTCATTTCCCCTGCTGGATCTATGTTGCCTCGTGCCTTAGCTAAAGCGTTCCCTAAGTTTGTTCTCGCTCCTACCGTGTACCAGACCTCTTGCTACGTTTTCCGACTCCGAACCTTTGCCGCTCCCCTGACCTTCTGCCTCCCCAGACTACGTTTTCCCGGACTACGATTCTGTACCTCGTGCACCTCGGCTGCCCCGCAAAGGAAGTCACGTCAGGGGGGACGACCTGGAGCCTCACGCCGCAGCAAGTCCATCCCCCCCTTTGCGGCGGGCTCTGGTGAACCCGGGGGTACTTAGATTCCGTTCCCTGGGTGGCTTAACTATCATCGCTTGCGGTGGTCGGCGGATCCACTACCAGCCCTTACTGATTTAGGTTTCTTTTTTTTATTTGATGTTTGACTAATTAAATAAGGAGTACAGAGGATGTAGAATGGGCAGCACCTGGGTTTGAACACTAGTAGCTGCCTGAGAGGGAGAAAGTGATGTTTTTGAGAATGTGTGGCCAGGATGTGAGGAGCTGTCAGCCCTGGTCGTATCCTGGAGAGATTGTAAACAATGGATCACTAAAGAGCAGCTAAAACAAAAACAGTGCAGAATTTTTAATAATAATGAACGGTGAAAATGTTTGTTATTTCATTTGCAAAACTTCCCATGTCAATTCTACTTCGTGGCAAAACCCCTTTAAGGTGAATTTGTATGTAAGTTGGAACAAGTATATTTATTAAATGTAGCTCCAGCACTAAAGTTTTTTTAGTTGTGGATAGTGCAGGGAACGGTTTTTACATTTGTTTTGCTGTCTGTGTCCCTGTTAAGAAGATTTCACCTCATGTGCTGCTGCTGTGGCATGCTGGGACTTGACGTTCTACAGCTACTATCTCCTGTGGAACATAGAACTACAAGTGCCAGCATGCTCCATAATTCTCCATTTGTAACTAGGGGACAGATGTAAGTCGGAACGGTGTAAGTCAAGGACTGCCTGTATATGCCTCATAAAACCTAGAGGTCAGACCATTCCAGTCAAGCTTAATAGTCATGTCACATAAATCTCAAAATCCCTTGCCTTAGATGCCTGCTATATATAATTTACTTCTGCATCAAAGACTGCAGAGCCTCCAATGCATATTCCATAATAAAAGAAGCCACAATGTAGATGTGAACAGGGTGATGTTATGTGACATATTACCCAGAGTCCTCTCACCTCTCCAATTAGCAGGTAGATGATGTCCAAGGAGAGATTTAATATCCATTCAGCCATGAAAACTGTGTCTTCTGCCATCTGCATGGAACTGTGATCTCTACAGAGCTCTTCCCAATGAGCAGTACAGCAGCACAGGACCTCACAGCTCAGCCTAGAAACAGATGAGATCACAATTACTGACATCATGATCAGTCCCATGCCGAACTGCAGGAATGGCTGGGTAGAGGCGACAAGATCCCTGAAATGTAATTCTCTTCCCCCATAGTAAACCTGCAAACAGTGTAGAATCACCGCCCACTCAGTGGTTATGTATAGACCATCTCTGGTGACCGGCCCAAATACCGACTGCCAGCAGTACAGCTGTGAATCAAAGATAGTGGGCAACTGTGGAGATTTGCATATTTCTGGACTTGGTGAAATAGACCAGGGCATCCATTTACACAGAGCACCAGACTGAGGGTGAACATAGGCCGAAAAAAAACAGCCATCCATCCAGTTCAGCCTATTGTGCTATAATGTTGATCCAGAGGAAGGTAAAAAAAAACCCCCCCCCCCCCATGTGGCAGGAGCCATTGTCCTCATTTTGGGAAAAATTTTCACGACTCCAATATCTGGCAATAAGAATAAATCCTGGATCAAACGACCCCTCTTAGATCTCGGTCACTATAACCTGTTTTTTTTATTACACCTAGGGGGGTGAAAAACTTATATCCAGACCTTCTCCAGATTCTGGGTCACTATACTTGTTATATTATTACTTCTAGAAATGTATCCAGTCCTTCTCCAGAATCCCGGTCACTATAACTGTTATATATTACATTAGATATTGATCAGACCCTTCTCCAGACTCTGGTCACTATAACTTGTTATATTATTTACATCTAGGAAATGTATTCCATACCCTTCTCCACAATCCTGGTCACTGTAACATGTTATATTATTGCAACTAGAAATTTATCGGGGGGGGGTGGGGGGGGACTTCTCCAGAATCTGGTCACAATAACTTGTTTATATTATTACATCTAGTACTGTATCCAGACCCTTATCCCAGAATTCTCTGGTCACTTCAACTGTTTATTATTACACTAGGAAATGTATCCAGACCTTCTCACATCCTGGTCATGTAACTTGTTAAATTATTACATCTAGAAATGTATCCAGGACCCTTCTTCTCCAGAATCCTGGTCACTATAACTTGTTTATTATTATTAATCTAGAAATGTATCCAGACCCTTTCTCTGAATCCTGAGTCACTATAACTTGTTATATTGTTTTCATCTAGAAAATGTATCCAGACCCTTATCCACAATCCTGGTCACTGTAACTTGTTATATTATTACATCTGATAAATTTATCCTGACCCCCCTTATCCTGAATCCTGGTCATATTAATTTGTTATATTATTACATAATATAACTAGAAATGTTCCTTCGACCCTTCTCCAGGAATTGGTCACTATAACTTGTTATTCGTATTACATCTAGAAGTATCCAGACCCTTCTCAGATACTGGTCATATAACTTGTTCTATTATTACATTCTATGGAAAGTATCAGTCCTTCTCAGAATCCTGGCACTATAATTGTTCTATTATTAATTTGAAATGTATCCAGACCTTTCTCAGAATCCGGTCACTTTAACTTGTTAATATTATGTCTCTAGATATGTATCCAAGCCCCTTCCCCAGAATCCTTGTCACTATAAAACTTGTTATATGCTACATCTAGAATGTATCCAGAACCTTCTCCAGAATCCTGGTCACTATCATTGTTATTTTATTCATCTAGAAATGTATCCAGACCCTCTCAGAATCCTGGTTCACTTGAAACTTGTCGATATTATTTATCTTAGAAATGTATCCAGACCCTTCTCCAGAATCCTGGTCACTTTAAGCTTGTTATATAATTACATCTAGAAATGTATCGACCCTCTTCCAGAATCCTGGTCACTTTAACGTGTTATATTCATTACATCTAGTAATGTATCCAGAACCTTCTCCAGAATCCTGGTTCACTATAGCTTGTTATATTATTACATCTAGATATGTATCCAGGACCCTCTCCAGAAATCATGGTCCACTTAGCTTGTTATATATTATTAATTAGATATGTATCCAGACATTCTCCAGAATCCTGGTCACTATAGCTTGTTTAATATTACATCTAGAATATGTTATCCAGTCGCTTCAGGAATCTGGTCACTATAACTTGTTATATTATTACATCTAGCAATGTATCCAGACCCTCCCAGAAATCCTGGTCATATATTGTTTATATTATTACATCTAGAAATGTATCCGGACCTTTCCAGAATCTGGTCCCACTATAACTTGTTATATTTTTACATCTATGAAATGTATCCAGACCTTCTCAGAATCTGGTCACTATAAACATGTTCTATTTTTACTTCTATGATAACGTATCCAGAATTCTCCAGAATCCTGGTCACTATAACTTGTTCTATTATACATCTAGGGAAATGTATCAGACCTTTCTCCAGATTCCTGGTCACTATAACTTGTTATATTATAATCTAGGAAATGTATCCAGTCCCTTCCCTGATATCCTGCTAACTATAACTTGTTATTTCCTAATCATAGAATTTTATCCAGACCCTTCTCCAGAATCCTTGGTCACTATCACTTGTTATTATTATACATCTAGAAATGTATCCAGGACCCATCTCAGAATCCTTGTACTAGAACTTGTTATATTATTACTCTAGAAATGGTATCCAGACCCTTCTCCAGAATCCTGGTCACTATAGCTTGTTATATTATTACTATTAGAAATGTATTCTGACCCCTCTCCAGATTCCTGTCACTATACCTTGTTATTTTATTACAATCTAGAAATGATATCCAGACCCTTCTCCAAGTATCTGGTCACTTTGCTTGTTATATTTTACATCTTGAAATGTATCCCAGGGACCCCTCTCAGAATCCTGGTACTTATAGCTTGTTATATTATTACATCTAGTAAAATGTATCCAGACCTTATCCAGTATCCTTGGTTCACTATAGTTTTTATATTATTACAATCTAGAATATGTTATCCAGACCCCTCTCCAGGAATCCTGGTCACTATAACTTGTTATATTTTTACATCTAGAATGTATCAGACCCTTCTCCAGAATCCTGGGTCATATAGCTTGTTATATTATTACATCTAGAAATGTTATCCAGGACCCCTCTCCTGAATCCTGGTCACTATAACATGTTATATTATTACATTAAAATGTATCCAGAAACCCTTCTCCAGAATCCTGGTCACTATTCAGCGGTTATATTTTTACATCTAGAAAAGAAATGTATCCAGACCCCTCTCCAGAATCCTGGTAACGTAACTCTGTTATATTTATTACATCTAGATTTGTATCCTGGACCCTTTCTCAGAATCCTGGTCACTTAGCTTGGTTATATTAGTACATATGAAATGTATCCAGACCCTTATTCAGAATCCTGGTCACTATAAACATGTTATATTATTACATCTTGAAAATGTATCCAGACCCTTCTTCCAGAATGCTGGTCAACTATAGCTTGTTTTTTATTAATCTAAGAAAGGTTATCCAGACCTTCTCAGAATCCCGGTTGGTCCCTATAACTTGTTATATTACTACATCTAGAATGTATCTGACACTCTACAGAAGCCGGTCACTATAACTTGTTTATATTATTACATCTAGAAATGTATCCAGACCCTTCTCAGAATCATTCACTATATATTACTCTAGAAATGTTTCCAGTCCCTTCTCCCAGAATCCCATTCACTATATATTACATCTTAGAATTGTATCAAGACCCTTATCCAGAATCCTGCTCAATATAGCTTGTTATTATTTTTACATCTAGAATTGTTTCCAGACCCTTCTCCAGAATCAGGTCACTATAACTTGTTATATTATTACATCTAGAAATGTATCCAGACCCTTACTTGTTTTTCCCAGTATCCCATTCACTTATATTACATCTAGAAATGTATCCAGTCCCTCTCCAGAATCCCATTCACTATATTTATTCATTTAGAATGTCTCAGACCCTTTCCAGAATCCCGGTCACTATAACTTGTTTGATATTCATCTAGAAAATGTATCCTGACCCTTCTCCAGGAAATACTGAGTCACTATAGACTGTATATTATTACATCTAGATATGTATCAGACCTTCTCCAGAATCTGTCATTATAACTTGTTATATTTTTACATCTAGAAATGTTTCCAGGATCCTTCGCCAGAATCCCGGTCATATAACTTGTTAGATTATTACTATAGAAATGTCTCCAGCTACCCTTCTCCAGAATCCGGTCACTTTAAACTTTGTTATATTATTACACTAGAATGTATCCAGACCTTCTCCAGATTCAAGGTCACTTATAGCTTGTTATTTATTACATCTAGAAATGTATCCAGACCTCTTATCCTGAATCTGGTCACTATAATTGTTATATTATTACATCTAGAAATGTATCCAGACCATTCTCCAGAATCCCGGTCACTTTAACTTGTTATATTATTACATCTAGAAATGTATCTGGACCCTTCTCAGCATCCCATTTCTATATTCTTACATCTAGAAAGTATCAGACCCTTCTCCAGAATCCATTCATCTTATATTACATCTAGAAATGTATCCAGGGACCCTTCTCAGAATTCCATTCAACTATATATTACATCTAGAAATGTATCATAGACCCTTTCCAGTATCCTGCTCACATTAGCTTGTTATATTATTACATCTAGAGAAAGTATCCAAGACCTTCTCCAGAATCCTGGTCACTATAATCTTGTTATATTATTTCATCTAGAAATGTATCCAGAGCCTTCTCCAGAATCCATTCACCTTTTTATACATTAGAAATGTATCCAGGACCTTTCCTGAATCCCAATTTCAACTATATATTAACATATGAAATGTCTCATGACCCTTCTCCTGATCCGGTCACTATAAAAATTGTTATATTATTACATCTAGATATGTATCCGACCCTTCTCCAGAATCCCTGGTTCACTTATAGCTTGTTTATTATTACATATAGTAATGTATCCAGACCCTTCTCAGAATCCTGGTCACTATAACTTGTGTTTATTACATCTAGAAATGTTTCTCAGTTCCTTCTCAGAATACTGGTCACTATTAACTTGTTTTATCTCATCTAGAAATGTATTCAGACCCTTCTCCAGAATCCTGGTCACTTAATTGTTATATTATTACATCTAGAAATGTATCCAGACCTTCTCCAGAAATCTGTCCCACTATAAACTGTTATATTATTACATTCTAGAGAATTGTATCAGATCCTTCTCCAGAAATCCTTGGTAACTTAACTTGTTATATTACATCTAGAAATGTATTCAGACCCTTAGTTTGAAACTGCAGTCCTTATTCCTAGATTTATTTTCAGACCCCCGGAATGCAGCTGCTCCTAGTTCTAGATTTTCTCATTTAGGATAATCCTCCCAGTAATACATGCTGGATGGGAGCTCTGTGTGTGTAGAAGTGTAGAGTTTGGAGTGGGTGCTCTGCTGTTTTTTTTTTTTTTTTTTTTAACACTGGTTCAAAGCCTATGATTCTTCCTCTACAGATTATGTGCCCTTCCCTCCCCATCTAGTCTGTGTGAGCTGCCCTCCTTTGATGTTCCCCTCTCTCTATATTTTATGACCTGTGTGTACAAGCTCCTCCCCCTTGTCTGTTCTTCCCTCCCTATCTCACCTGTGTGAGCTGCCCTCCTTTGATGCTTTCCCATCACTGTATGCTCTATGATGTGTATACAAGCTCCTCCCCCTCTCTGCTATTTCTTCCTGGTTTCTTGTGCAACTGATGTTTTAAGTTTTAGTCTGACCCTTTTGTATAAGGCTATGTCTACACTGCACAGGAATACAATCGCTTCTTCTGCGCTTTTAGTTTTATTAAAAGTGCCAAAGATACGATCGTCATTTCTGTGATCATCTTCTGGCGCCGGCGTATTATATAACAAGCGTCGGCGCTTTTAGTTTTCTTGGCGTCTGCCCATACAATAATATGGGCGACATCAAAAAAACGAGAGACGCGACCGTGTTTTTTTCTATAAAGCGTGAAAAAAAGCCCAGCCCTGCATCGGAAAAAAAACAGCCGCTTTGGGGCCGTTTTCTGACCCATGCAGTGTAGACGTAGCCTAAGGGCTTGTTCACAGATTTTTGCATCCATTTGAACATTCGATTGGTAGATTGCGTCTCGAGGGACTGACAGGACGGACACAGAGGACGACATCTTACATATTAGCAGTGTACTTTATCTCTCGCCGGCAACGAGGAAACACACAGCGGGCGTTCACAGTGGAGCGTTCTACCGCTGCGTGTTTGCTTTATGGACTCGATCAAAGAATTGCATGTCAATATACATGGAGGCTAGAGTCTCCTCTGTTTACATTTACCCATAGGGGGTACTCTAGGTTATGCGCTATCCTGCTATTACATGTACCCAGAGGCCGGACACTTTGGTCTGCTCCTCCTGTTTTACATTTACCCCAGAGGCGGGACACTAGGGTCTGACTCCTCCGCAGTACATGGACCCCAGAGGCAGGGACACTAGGGGTCTGTCTATCCTGTAATACATTTAATCCTAGAGACGGGACACTAGGGTCTCCTCCTCCTGTATTACATTTACACAAGAGGCGGGACATAGGGGTCTCTCCTGTTTTACTTTTACCCAGAGGCAGGACACTAGGGTCTGCTCCTCCAGTATTACATGTACCCCAGAGGCGGGACACTAGGGTCTGCTCCTCCTGTATTACATTTACCCCAGAGGCAGGACACTAGGGTCTGCACCTCCTGTATTACATTTACCCCAGAGGCGGGACTACTCTTGGGTCTCCGCCCTCCTGTATTTACTTTTACCCACAGAGGCGGAACACTAGGGTGCTGCTCCTCTGTATTACATTTACCCCAGAGGCGGGGGACATAGGGTCTCCTCTCCTGTTTTAATTTACCAGAGGCGGGACATTGGTTGCTCCTCCTGTATTACATTTACCCCAGAGGCGGGACACTAGGGTCTGCTCCTCCTGTATTACATTACCCCAGAGGCGGGACACTAGGGTCTGCTCCTCCTGTATTTACGCATTTACCCAAGGCGGGACACTAGGGTCTGCTCCTCCTGCATTACATTTACCCAGAGGCGGGACACTAGGGTCTGCCTCCCCGGCATTACTTACCCAGTGGCGGGCAATAGGGTTCTCATCCTGTATTACATTTACCCAGAGGCAGGGACACTGAGGGTCTGCTCCTCTTTATTACATTCTAACACCAGAGGCGGGGACCACTAGGGGTCTGCTTCCTCCTGTAATTAATTTACCCAGAGGCGGGACACTAGGGTCTGCTCTCCTTCATTTACATTTACCTAGAGGCAGGACAATAGGGTCTCCTCACTGTGATTACATTGCCCCGAGGCAGGTCACTTGGGTCTGCTACTCCTGTATTTCATGTTACCCAGAGGCGGGGACACTAGGTCTGCTCCTCCTGTATTACATTTTACCCCAGTGGCAGGACACTAGGGTATGCACCTCTGTATACATTTTTACCCCAGAGGCGGGACACTAGGCGAATCTCCTCCTCCTGTATTACATTTACCAGAGGCGGAACATAAGGTCTGCTCCTCCTGTTATTTCATTTACCCGAGAGGCGGGACCATAGGGTCTCCTCTCCTGTTTTACATTTACCCCAGTAGGCGGGACATCTAGGGTATGATCCTCCTGTATTTCATTTACCCAGAGGGGGGACAATAGGTCTGCTCCTCCTGTATTACATTGTACCCAGAGGCGGGACACTGGGTCTGCTCCCTTTCCTGTTATTACATTTTACCCGAGAGGCGGACACTAGGGTCTGTCTCTGTATTACATTTACCCAGAGGCGGGGACACTGGGTATGCTCTCCTGTCATTCAATTTACCCCAGAGGCGGGACACTAGGGTCTCCTCCTCCGCTTAATTTTCCCGAGAGGCGGGACACTTGGGTCTCCTCCTCCTGTATTACATTTACCCCAGAGGCGGGACACTAGGGTCTCTCCTCTGTATTAAATATACCCCAGAGGCGGGACATAGGTCTGCTCTCCTGCATTCATTTTATACCCAGAGGCGGGACACTAGGGTCTGCTCCTCCTGTATTACATTTACCCCAGAGCGGGTCACTTGGTGTCTTGCTCCTACTGTATTTAACATTTACCCAGAGGCGGGACACTTGGGTTGCTCCTCTGTATTACATTTACCACAGAGGCGGGACACTTAGGGTCTGCTTCCTCTGCATTATATTTTTCCCCGGGCGGGACACTAGGGTCTGCTCCTCCTGAATTACATGTACCCCAGAGGCGGGACAAGTAGGGATTGCTCTACCTGTATTACATTTACCTAGAGGCGGGACACTAGGGTCTCCTCATCCTGTATTTACATTTACCCAGAGGGGGATACACTTGGGTCTGACTCTCCTGTATTACATTGACCTGAGGCGGGACACTAGGGTCTGCCTCCTCCGGTATTACATGTACAAGAGGCGGGACACTAGGGTTCTCCTACTGTATTACATTTACCAATAGAGGGCAGGACACTGGGTGCTCTCCTCTGTATTTTACCATTTACCCTGAGGCGGGACACTAGGGTCTGCTCCTCCTGTTTTACTTCTAACCCCAAGAGGCGGGCACTAGGGTCTGCTCCTTCTGTTTTAACTATCTACCCAGAGGCAGGACCACTTGGGTCTGCACCTCTGTATTACTTTTACTGAGGAGGGACTCTAGGTCTGCTCCTCCTGTATTACATGTACCCCAGAGGCGGGACACTAGGGTCTGCTCCTCCTGTATTACATTTACCCCAGAGGCGGGACACTAGGGTCTGCTCCTCCTGTATTACATGTACCCCAGAGGCGGGACACTAGGGTCTGCTCCTCCTGTATTACATTTACCCCAAAGGCGGGACACTAGGGTCTCCTCCTCCTGTATTACATTTACCCAGAGGAGGGACAATAGGCTCTGCTCCTCCTGTATTTCATTTACCCCAGAGGCGAGACACTAGGGTCTGCTCTCCTGGTATAACATTTACCCCAGAGGGGGGACACAGGTCTGTCTCCTGCATTAATTTACCCCAGAGGCGGGACAAT
The DNA here is from genome assembly GCA_025379985.1 of Phyllomedusa bahiana. Classification (NCBI taxonomy): domain Eukaryota; kingdom Metazoa; phylum Chordata; class Amphibia; order Anura; family Hylidae; genus Phyllomedusa; species Phyllomedusa bahiana. The sequence goes on from JAODAL010064592.1 coordinate 10,906, forward strand.
AGGTCTGATCTCATGTATTACATTTACCCAGAGGGGGACACTAGGTCTCCTCTCTTGTATTACATTTACCCAGAGGCGGGACACTAGGGTCTGCTCCTCATGTATTACATTTAAACCAGAGGCGGGCACTAGGTCTCCTCCTCCTGTTTTACATTTCAACAGAGGCGGGACACTAGGGTCTTGCTCCTCCTTGCATTACATTTACCCCAGAGGCGGGGACACTCGGGGTCTGCTCTCCTGTATTACATTTACCCCAGTGGCGGGACACTAGGGTCTGCTATCCTGTTTATTACATTTACCCCAGTGGCGGGACACTAGGTCTGTCACCTGTATTAACATTTCCCCAGGAGGCGGGACACTAGGGTTGCTCCTCCTGCTATCACATTTCGCCCAGAGGTCGGGAAATTGGGTCTGATCCTCCTGTATTTACATTTACCCCAGAGGCGGACACTAGGGTCTGCTCCTCTGTTTAATTTTCCCAGAGGGGGACATAGGGTACTGCTCATCTGTATTACATGTCCAGAGGCGGGACACTTAGGGTCTTGCTTCCTCCTGAATTACGTTTGCCCCAGAGGCGGGACACTAGGGTCTGCTCCTCCTGTATTACATGTACCCCAGAGGCGGGACACTAGGGTCTGCTCCTCCTGTATTACATGTACCCCAGAGGCGGGACACTCGGGTCTGCTCCTCCTGTAGTACATTTACCTGAGGCGGGACTCTAGGGGTCTGACTCGCCTGTATGACATTGACCAGAGCGGACATAGGGTCTGCTGCTCCTGTATTACATTTACCCCAGAGGCGGGACACTAGGGTCTGCTCCTCCTGTATTAAAGTAACCCAGGAGGCAGGACATAGGGTCTGCTCGCCTCCTGTATTATTTACCCCAGTGGCGGGACACTGGGTCTGCTCCTCCAGTATTTAACATTTACCCCAGAGGCGGGACCACTAGGGTCTGCTCTCCTGTATTACATTTTACCCCCAGAGGCGGGACACTAGGGTCTGCTCCTCCTGTATTACATTTACCCCAGAGGCGGGACACTAGGGTCTGCTCCTCCTGTATTACATTTACCCCAGAGGCGGGACACTAGGGTCTGCTCCTCCTGTATTACATTTACCCCAGAGGCGGGACACTAGGGTCTGCTCCTCCTGTATTACATATACACCAGAGGCGGGACACTAGGGTCTGCACCTCCTGTATTACATTTTCCCTGTAAAGGGGGGGACACTAGGTTCTGCTCCTACCTGCATTACATTTACACCAGAGCGGGACACTAGGGTCCTGCTCTCCTGTATTACCATTTTACCCAAGGCGGGGACACTAGGGTCTCCTCCTCCTGTATTACATTTACCCCAGAGGCGGGACACTAGGGTCTGCTCCTCCTTTTTAACATTTACCCCAGAGGCGGGACACTAGAGGTCTGCTCCTCCTGTATTACATGTACCCCAGAGGCGGGACACTAGGGTTGCTCATCTGTATTACATGTACCCCGAGGCGGGGGACATTGGGCCTGCTCCTCCTGTATTACATTTACCCCAGAGGCGGGACACTAGGGTCTGCTCCTCCTGTATTACATTTACCCCAGAGGCAGGACACTAGGGTCTGCTCCTCCTGTATTACATTTACCCCAGAGGCGGGACACTAGGGTCTGCTCCTCCTGTATTACATTTACCCCAGAGGCGGGACACTAGGGTCTGCTCCTCCTGTATTACATTTACCCCAGAGGCGGGACACTAGGGTCTGCTCCTCCTGTATTACATTTACCCCAGAGGCGGGACACTAGGGTCTGCTCCTCCTGGTTTACCATTTTACCCAGTGGCGGGACACTAGGGTCTGCTCCACGGTATTACATTTTACCCCAGAGGCGGGACCTAGGGTTATGCCCTCCTGTATTTACATTTACCCCAGTGGCGGGACACTAGGGTCTGCTCCTCCTGTATTACATTTACCCCAGAGGCGGGACACTAGGGTCTGCTCCTCCTGTATTACATTTACCCCAGAGGCGGGACACTAGGGTCTGCTCCTCCTGTATTACATTTACCCCAGAGGCGGGACACTAGGGTCTGCTCCTCCTGTATTACATTTACCCAAGTGGGGGACACTTGGGTTGCTCTCCTGTTATTACATTTACCCAGAGGCGGGACAACTAGGGTCTGCCATCCTGCATTACATTTATCACAGAGGCGGGAATCTAGGGTCTGTCCCTCCTGCTTTCATCTTACCCCAGAGGTGGGACACTAGGGTCTGCTTCATCATCATGTATTAAATTTACCAGAGGTGTGCACTAGGGTCTGCTCCTCCTGTATTACATTTACCCCAGAGGCGGGACACTAGGGTCTCCTCCTCCTGTATTACATTTACCCCAGAGGCGGAACACTAGGGTCTGCTCCTCCTGTATTACATTTACCACCTGAGGCGGGGATCTATGGGTTGCTCATCCTGTATTTCATTTACCCAGAGGGCGGGGACACTAGGGTTGGCCGCCTCCTGTTTTACATTTACCACCAGAGGCGGGACACTAGGGTCTGCTCCTCCTGTATTACATTTACCCAGAGGCGGGACACTAGGGTCTGCTCCTCCTGTATTACATTTACCACAGAGGAGGGACAATAGGGTCTGCTCCTACTGTAATACATTTACCCAGAGGCGGGATACTAGGGTTGCTCCTCTGTCATTACATGTACCCCAGAGGCGGGACACTAGGGCCTGCTCCTCCTGTATTACATTTACCCCCGAGGCGGGACGCTAGGGTTCGGCTCTCCTGTATTACTTTTCACCCACTGAGGGCGGGCACACTTGGGTCTGCTCACCTCCTGTATTACATTTTCCCAGAGGCGGGACATAGGGGTCTGCTCTCACTGTATTACATTTACCCCAAGAGTGCGGGTACACCTAGGGTATGCTCCTACTGTATTTCATTTACACCTAGTGGCGGGTCAACACTTATAGGGTCTCCTCTCTGTATTACATTTACCCCAGAGGCGGGACACTAGGTTTGCTCTCCTGTATTCTTTACCCCAGACGCGGGACATCTAGGGTCTGCTCCTCCAGTATTACATTTACCCCAGAGGCGGGACACTAGGGACTGCTCCTCCTGTATTACAATTTACAGTGGCGGGGACACTAAGGTCTCCTCTCCTGTATTACACTTAACACCAGAGGCGGGACACTAGGGTCTGCACCTCCTGTATTACATTTACCCCAGAGGCGGGACACTAGGGTCTGCTCCTCCTGTATTACATTTACCCCAGAGGCGGGACACTAGGGTCTGCTCATCCTGTATTACATTTACCCCAGAGCCGGGACACTTGGGTTCTGTCTCCTGTTATTACATTTACCCAGAGGGCGGGAACACTAGGGTCTGCTCCTCTGTATTACATTTACCCAGAGGCGGGAAATAGGGTTGCTACTCTGTATTACATTTACCCCAGTGGCGGGAACTAGGGGTCTGGGCTCCTCACTGCATTACATTTACCAAAGAGGCGGGACACTAGGGTCTGCACCTCCTGTATTACATGTACCCCAGAGGCGGGACACTAGGGTCTGCTCCTCCTGTATTACATTTACCCCAGAGGCGGGACACTATGGTCTGCTCTCATGTAGTACACGTACACCAGAGGCGGTGACACTAGGGTCTGCTCTCTGTATTTCATTTACCAGAGGCGGACAACTAGGGTCGATCTCCTGTATTAATTACCAGAGGCGGGACACTAGGGTCTGCTCCTCCTGTATTACATTTACCCCAGAGGCGGGACACTAGGGTCTGCTCCTCCTGTATTACATTTACCCCAGAGGCGGGACACTAGGGTCTGCTCCTCCTGTATTACATTTACCCCAGAGGCGGGACACTAGGGTCTGCTCCTCCTGTATTACATTTACCCCAGAGGCGGGACACTAGGGTCTGCTCCTCCTGTATTACATTTACCCCAGAGGCGGGACATAGGTGTCTGCTCCTCTGTAGTTAAATTTACCCAGGGAGGAGGGTCACTAGGGTATGCTCTCCTGTATTACATTTACCCCCAGAGGCGGGGACACTAGGGTCTGCTCTCCTGTATTACCGTTTACCCCAGAGGAGGGGGACACTAGGGTCTGTCTCCTGGATTACATTTACCCCAGAGGCTGGACTCTAGGGTCTGCTCCTCCTGTATTACATTTACCCCAGAGGCGGGACACTAGGGTCTGCTCCTCCTGCATTACATTTACCCCAGAGGCGGGACACTAGGGTCTGCTCCTCCTGTATTACATTTACCCTAGAGGCAGGACACTAGGGTCTGCTCCTCCTGTATACATTTCACCCTGGGCGGTCATTAGGGTATGCTCTCCTGTATTACATTTACCAGAGAGGGACTCTAGGGTATGCTCTCCTTGTATTACTTTACCCCAGAGGAAGGACACTATGGGTCTGCTCCTCCTGTATTACACTTACCCCAGGGTGAGGGCGGGACACTAGGGTCTGCTTCCTCCTGTATTAATTTTCCCGAGGCGGGACACTAGGGTCTGCTCTCTGTATTACATTTACCCCAGAGGCGGGTCACTTTGGAGTCTGCCTATCCTACATTACTTTTACCCCAGGAGGCGGGGACAACTAGGGTATGCTCCTCTGCATTTCATTTTCCAGAGGCGGGACATAGGTCTGTCCTCCTGTATTACTTTTACCCAGCAGGCGGCGGACACTAGGGTTGCTCCTCCTGTATTACATTTACCACAGATGGGGGACATAGGGTCTGCACCGCTGTATTTACATTTACCCCAGCTGGGGGAACTCTAGGGTCTCCTCCTCTGCATTACATTTACCCCAGGGAGGGTCATAGGGGTCTGCTCTCCTGTATTACATTTACCAGAGGCGGGGACATAGGGTCGGCGCTCCTGACATATACACTTACCCCCAGGGCGGGTCAATAGGGTCTGCTCACTCCTGTATTACATTTTACCCTAGGCGGGACAATAGGGTCTGCTCCTTCCTGTATTTACATTTACCCCAGGTGCGGGTCAATAGGGTCTGCTATCTGAGTACTTTTATCCAGTGGAGGGACACTAGGGTTCCTCCTCTGTATTACATTTTCCCCTGAGGCGGGACAATAGGGTCTGCTCCTCCGCATACATTTTCCCCTAGAGGGGACATCTAGGGTTCCTTCCTCCTGACATTACATTTACCCCAGAGCGGGACTCTAGGGTCTGATCTCCTGTATTACATTTAACCCAGGGCGGGACACTAGGGTCTGCTCTCTTTGTACTGTTTCATTTTACCCTGAGGGGGACACTTGGGTCTGTCATCCTGTATTCATTTACCCCTGATGGCTGGGATCACTAGGGTCCTGTCTCCTTGTATTACATTTACCCCTGAGCGGGACCACTAGGGATTGCTCCTCCTGTATTTACTTTTACCCCAGAGGCGGGACACAAGGGTCTGGCCTCCTGTTTACATTTACCCCAGAGGCGGGTAGGGTAACTAGGGGTTCTGCTCCTCTGCCATGTAAATTTACCCCTAGAGGCGGGACACTAGGGTCTGCTCCTCCTGTTATTACATTTACCCAGAGGCGGGGAGGACACCTTAGGGTCTGCTTCTCCTGCATTACATTTACCCCAGAGCGGGGTACACTAGGGTTGCTCCTCTGTTATTTACATTTACCCCAGAGGGGGAACTAGGGTCTGCTCCTCCTGTTTTACATTACCCGAAGGCGGGACCACTAGGGTCTGCTCCTCTGTATTACATTACCTGAGGCGGGGACACTAGGGTTGCTCTACTGTATTTCATTTACCCAGAGGCGGACACTAGGGGTCTGCTCTCCTGTAGTTACAGCACCAGAGGGGGGACACTAGGGGTCTGCTCCTCCTGTATTACTTTTACCCCAGAGGCGGGGATCTCTAGGGTCTGCTCTCCTGCATTTACATTTCCCTGAGGCGGGACACTAGGGTCTGCTCCTCCTGCATTACATTTACCCTAGAGGCGGGACACTAGGGTACTGCTCTCTGTAGTTCATTTATCCCAGAGGCGAGGACACTGGGTTGCTCATCCTGTCTGATTAATTTACCCCAGTTGCGGGACACTAGGGGTCTGCTCCGTCCTGTATTACATTTACCAGTGGCGGGACACTAGGTGTACTGCTCATCCTGTTAGTACATTTACCCCAGAGGTTTTTTAAAAATTTTTTCCCCCCTTTTAAAAAAAACCCCCTAAAAAGGGCCCCTTCCCCCGGAAAAAAAAAAAAAAAAAACCCCCCTTTTTTTCCCCAAAAAACCCCGGGGGTTTTTTTCCCCGTAAAAACCAAAAGGGGGGTTTTTTTAAAAATTTCCCCCCCGGGGGGGGAAATTTTTTAAAAAAAAAAAACCCCCCCCCCCCCCCAAAAAAAACCCCCCCTTTTTTCCCCCCCAAACCCCTTTTTTTAAACGGGGGGGGTTTTCCCCCCCCTTTAAAAAAAAGGGGGGGAAACCGGCCCCCCCCTTTTTTTTTTCCCCCCAAACCCGGGCCCCCCCCTTTTAAATTTTCCCCCCAAAAAAAGGGGCCCCCTCCTTTTTTTCCCCCCAAAAAAACCAGGGCTGCTCCTCCCAAAAAAAAAAAACCCCCCCCCCCTTTTTTTTTCCCCCCCCCAAAACCCCCCACCCCAAAAAAACCCCCCCCCAAAAACCCCTTCCCCCCAAAAAAAGGGGGGGAAAAGGGGCCCCCTCCTTTTAAAAAACCCCAACCCCCGGGGCTTCCTCCCCCTTTTTTTTTTCCCCCGAACCCCCGGGGTTCCCCCCTTTTCATTTTTAAAAAAACCCCGGGCCCCCCTCCCCTTTAAAAAACCCCCCAAAAAAAGGGCCCCCCTTTCCCCCCCCTTTCCCCCCCCCCCCCCCCCCCTTTTTTAAAAAAAACCCCCCCCCCAAAAAAAGGGCCCAAAACCCCCTTTTTTTTAAAACCCCCAAAAAAACCCAAACCCCCCCCCCCCCAAACCCCAAAACCCCCCCCAAAAAAAAAAAACCCCCCCCCCCCTTTTTTTCCCCAAAAAAAAAAAAAACCCCCCCCACCCCCCCCCAACAAAAAAACCCACCCCCCCCCAAAAAAAAAACCCCCCCCCCCAAAAAAAAAACCCCCCCACCCCCCAAAAAAAACCCCCCCCACCCCAAAAAGGGGGGGGCTTTAAAAAAGGGTTTAAAAGGCCCCCCCCAAAAATTAAAAAATTCCCCCGGGGGGAAAAAAAAAACCAAAAAAACCCCCCCCCTTCCCCCCAAAAAAACCCCCCCCCCCCTTTTTTCCCCCGGGGTTGGCCCCCCCGGGGCCCCCCAAAAACCCAAAACCAAAAATTTTTCCCCCCCTTTTTTAAAATTTTAAAACCCCCAAAACCCCAAAAAAAAACCCCCTTTTTTGGAAAAAAACCCCCCCAAAAAAAAAAAATGGGCCCCCCCAAAAAAATTTTTCCTTAAAAAAAACCGAACCCCCCAAAAGGCCCCCAAAAAAAAACAAAAAAAACCTTTTTTAAACCCCAAACCGCCCCAAAAAATCCCCCCCCTTTTAAAAAACCCCCCCCACCAGGCCCCCCTTAAAAAACCCCCAAAACCCCCCCCTTTTTTAAAAAACCCCAAACCAAAACCCCCCCCTTTAAAGGGGAAGGCCCCCCACCAAAAAAAAAAACCCCCCAAACCCAAAACCCCCCCAAAAAAACCCCCCCCCCCTTTTTCCCCCCCCAAAAAAAAAAAAAGGGGCCCCCCCCCCCCCCCCCCCGGCCCCCCCTTTTAAAAAAACCCCAAAAAGGGGGGTTTCCCC
>JAODAL010064593.1:0-18644 GCA_025379985.1 Phyllomedusa bahiana
CTTTAAAAACTGTGTCCTCCCTTTTCCAGTATCCCTCTTTATGGGCTGTATCAGCTCCTCAGGTCGCTATAGCTACAGACATGTTTATTCTCTCCTGATAGGTTGCCAGCACTGGTCGCTATAGCTACAGACCTGCTCAATCTATCCTGATAGGCTGCCAGGGAACTGGTTGCTATAGGTTTCAGACCTATGAAAAGGGATCTATCCTGATAGGCTGCCAGCGCTGGTTGCTATAGCTACATACCTGTTCAATCTCTCCTGATAGTCTGCCAGTTCTGGTTGCTATAGCTACAGACCTGCTCAATCTCTCCCGATAGGCTGCCAGCACTGGTTGCTATAGCTACAGACCTGGCTTCTACTGTAGCCTAGTAGAAGCCAGTAAACAAGCCCATGAATTCAAAGTGAAACCAAGAAATCAAGACTGAGGTGAGATGAATCAATGTAGTGAGACAACCCCTTTAAACCCAACAGTAGAACTGTATAGTACAGACAAAACACAGGGAGGGCACCAAAACTAGAATTCAGACTTTTGGCTAGTTATCGTTCTCTGCAGGAGCTTATGGGTCTGTCTGCTCGGCAAGCCTTTGATGCAGATTTCAATTTTCAAAACTGTAAACCATCGCCATAGACCTCAATTGAAAATCCAAGCTGTAGTTCACACGACCCAGATTGTCTTGAGGTCAGATTTCAAAAATACCATTTTTCCCCAAAACTTGGAACATGTTCAATCATTCACCGGATCTTAGTTAAAAACAAAAGTGTCCCAAACATTTCTTTGTTGCATCTGTTCCCAAACCCCATAGAGATGAATGGGACTCGTTTTCTGACTGCAAATACGGCAGAAAGAGACGACCAAAATCCACATTGAAAACCACATCAATGCACTTGTTGTTGGTCGTGGTCTTAGGATTCCGAATCCGACAAGTATTTTGACAGGTGTCGTGTGGACGCAGCCTGCTTGCTCGCCCCAAGCAATCTAGAATCGCGTGCGGTGAGCTAGGTGGACCCGCTAAAACCTTAAAAAGGGAAAGAGGTTTGTCTTCCCTTATTTTCAGCTTCATGCATTTCCACAATACAGGACTCCACTTCAGGTGCCAACAGATTTTCATCCTCCCTAAATTTCTCCTGTTTGTCTTTCCTTAAATTTGGGGTGAATAGGAAAAGAAGCTGCCTCTGGCCCAAGACCCGAAATAAGCCCGGGGAAATGCAGACCACTGGGTTTTGGGCCGGGAAAAAAAACCCGGAAAAACAAAAGAACAAAACTAAACAAAAAGTGTTTACTGAAAGGGCCTCGTTCACAGGGGCAGGGGGCCCACGGAGGGGGCCCCCGTACTCCGCCCCCGGATTTGGCGCGGGTTACGGCGCCCAATCCGCCCCCTGTCATTACGGGAAAAATTCCCTGCTCTCATAGAGAAAAGGGGGGGGATTCCGTCGCTCCCCCGCTCGGCGAATCCGCCCGCGGGGGGAGGAAATGACAGGGCCCTAAGCCGCCCGGGTAAAAATTTGCATTGTCTAGGGGGTTTGGGAGCGGCCCCCCTCCCGCGCTCACCCCCCGCCCCCCCCCCGCCCCTTATTCACGGGGTTTTGGGTGAGCCCCAAAACGGCCCAAAATTTCCGTGGGGAAATAACCCCGTGGGGAAAAAGGGCCTAATTTCCTAACTAAAACTCCTTCCACCTGGGTACCTATATCTATACCCTATGGCCACCCCCTAGTTGTTTAGGTGATGACTCCCCTGTTTTCGGGATGTTTGGACCCTTTAAAACTTTTTTTTAACAGGATCTCCCAAAAAGAAAACAAATAACAAAAAACAGCCACCTTCCCATTGTGGGGGATTTCCCCCAAAGGGCACTTAACACAAGCGGGAAAACCACAGTCTATATTTGGGGGAAAAACAACGGGTGCTTTTTTGGGGGCTTGGCAACCCGGTTTCCCCAAAAACCCCAAAAGGGGCAAACCCAAAAAAAAACAAAAGGTTACTTCAGCCAACACCCAGGTTTTCTCACCACAGTCTTTAGGCGCAACCCCCTGGCCCCTCTGCGGGCCCAGTCTGTATTCCCCAACCGGGCTCTTCCCCCTTCCCCGGCGTGGTGAAAGGCCCGGCCCCTTTGAAAAGGACCTTAGAGCTTTCCCTCAGCCTCCAAGGGGGTTACTCTTGGGTAACAAAAAGGGGAACTGAACAAACAAAAGGGTCACCTGATCCCCCAGGTTACATAGGAAATCCTAAACCCCGGCCTGGATCCCGGATTTTGGGGGAGCAGTCATCCCACCCCCTTTTTAAACTGTTTCCAGGGGAAGGGCCCCGCCCCCAGCTTGCTTTGTTGCAGCCAAAAACTAACTTTTAAAGTATCGGGGGCCTAATGCCGCTGACACGGGAAAATATCGGGCCTTTTTTCATTTTCCAAACCCAGGATTTTGGGGGGCACTTTTCCCTCCCACCCATAAAAAGGGCCTTTTTCCCTTTTTTTACTACCCCCCCCCCCTCCTGCCCAAACCCGGGGTTCTGGGACCTGTACCCCAAAAAAGCAGTGAACCCTTGAGAGGGCATCAGAAATTCCCTTTGCAACCCCCCCGGGGCCTATGTTTCAACCAAAATTTGAAGTTTGTAGGGCCAGAAACCATCTCGTGACTCGAGCTTTTTTCCCTTTTTTCTCTTTTACCCACCTGAGGGGGGATGATCCCGGACATAATCTAAATTTTGCGCCCCTAAAAAAATAGCCCCCCAAGAAAACCCGGGGCCCAAATTTTGGGGGGCTAACACTCCTTCTCAATGATCAAAATTTTTTTGCTCTGCTGGGGTTAATTTCCTACGGGGTAGGTGATGGGATTTTCCTCTCCATTTTATTTTTGGGAATTACAGCCCCCAAGCCCCCACATGGGAAAGGCCCGGGTTTGCACGAAAATTTTCCCGGGAAAAAGTCGGGGCCCATTACCCACGGGTTTTTGCAAAGGGAGGGCCTTTTAGCCCGATCCCCCCTTCTCGCCTTTTGGAGATCACTTTACCCATGGCTGACTTTGCCCCTTTTTGTCAAATTGGTAAGGGGAAATAGTATTCTGAAAAATGGGGGAAACCCCCTTTGTTTTACCCCAAATTCCCCAGAAATGCCCTCCCGGTTTTTTTGGTCACGGGGCCGGGAGGCCGTTCTGTTTAGCCTAACTTTTTTAAAATTGGGGTTTTATCACCCCTCTTCCCACTATGTCCCCAAGTACCGGGCCTTTTTCCACCCCCAAAGGGCCCCAACCCTTGTGGGGTTGATAGTGAAGCGCCGCCCTTTTTAATCCCGCCCAGGAAAAGCTTGGACTTTAGGGAGGGGGGACTTCCCCCCCAGTCTTTACTAAAGAGGGACAATGTCTTGAGAAAAGGGCGGTCCCGAAACCTCGTGGGGGCGTAAAACCCTATCCACCCCCCCCTCTGAAAATTTTGTGGGGGCCCCCTTTTTGAAAACCGTTTTTAAAAATGGCATGATTGGAAAGGGAAAAAACCCCCCCCGGCGGGAAAATGCTGTTTTCTCCCTCCCTCGCCTTTGAAAAGGGGGAATCCCCAAGTACCCCTTGGTGATTTGGGGTCGTAAATGTAACGGGGGCAGGCCCCCAATCTCTTTATTAGTTATCCCCCCGGGGAAAGGGGGTAGGCATCTACCTTTTTGAAAATTTTCTTTTTTAAATTTTGGGGGTAATCTTAAAAAAAACCGCCACTCCCCTTGGGTTTTGGGGGACCAGCCCAAAAAGGACTTGACCCCACTTTTGGATTCCTCAAATCACTCCGGGGCTTTTCATTCTTTGTACCTTTTTGGCTTTTTTACCTTCGGGGGCTTCGGGAAAACCCTATATGGTTTTAAAAAACTTCCCCTGGCATGGGGGGCTCGTAATGATTTTCGGTTCTTTCACCTTGGTGAGCCCGGGGGCCCTTTTTGTGAAAAAAGATCCCTATTCTTTTCCCAGAAAATTGCTTGCACGGCTGTTTCGGGGAAAGCGACAGGGTTTTTGAAATTTTCTTACCTCCTCCGAAATACGTTTGGGGGCCCAAAGAGTGCAGGGTTTCCGTGACGTCCAAAGTTCCCAGGGTTTCAAAAAATTTTTATGGGGAAAAAAAACCTGGAAAGGGTTTTTTTCCTCCCCGGTTGGTGCCCCGGTTTTTTTTTTAAATTTCCCCCCTTTACCTTTTCCCAAATTATCTGTAGGGCCCCTTTCCCATTTTGCGAAAAATTTGCTCTCTCCCGTAGGAAACAAAAACACCAGAATTTCTGTCCCCGGTAAAATTGTCTGGAGGGGCCCCCCGGCCCTATTATAGACCCTGGAAAATGGGCTCTGACCCTTGCAGAAGATGCCCCTTTCACAAGGGCTTTACCTGGGCGCCCTCTCCTGCATTTTTGCGACTTCCCTCTTTTACGCCCCTTTTGGGATTTGGCTTCATTCTCCCCAAAACTTTTCCCCCCCGAAGTCAAATGGGGCCCGGGGATGCCAAACCGACAATAGTTGGGAATGGGAGAATCCTGTAGAAGGGGGGGCATTTCCCCTTTAAAGAAAAGAGCAAAAAAGGGCAGGGGTAATCCAGTCTCTGCCATCTTTTTTGACCCCTTTTTAAAAACATGACCTTTAGGGTTTTGTTAAATTTTCTTACTGGGCCCCATCGGGTTTGAGGGGGGAGACTGGGGGTCGAAAGTGGGGGGGACCTTCAAATACCTTACAGGGGTCCTGCTTTTAACCTCGACTTTAAAGGGGGTTTGGGGTCAGTCGGGATCTCTTTGGGTTTTTCCAGTCCGGGGAAAATATGGGGAAACCAAAACTCCCTGGCGATACACTGGACAAAGTTTCCTGGGGGGGCACGGCTTTGGGGGTTCCGGGGTTGGCAAAAATCAAAAAATTGACCATTTAATATACGGGTGCCCCCCTGGCTGATTTTTAACAAAGGGGGCCCCTACCCAGATCCATGGCAATCCTGTCAAATGGGGACCTCAAGGGGTTGGGGAGGGGTTTATCAAAAGGCTGCGGAATTGGGTGAGGGGGAAAAGTTATCGACACCCGGGGGAAAGGGACTGGAAATTTTTAACCCGGGGATTTCCCTGTAGCACCCGGGCATTTAAAACCTTGGGGGATCCTTTTTTTAAAGTTTTATTTTTTGCTCCCAAGGGGCCCCCCTGGGAAAGGGGGAATCCCAAAGGTCCACCCACCATGCCCCTTTTAAAACCTTTTGGGCACCAGAAGCTGTTTCCACCTTTCCCTTTCCCCATTTTTTTTTTATTCAAATAAAACCGGGGCCCCCCTTTCACCCCCAAAGGGTGGGGGGAACCTCTCATTGCCCCTCGGTTCTTGGGATACTCCGTTTATGACCACCACATTATTAAGACCCCCCCCTTAAGGTCCCCACCCTTTTCCCATTTGGGGGGGCCCCCCAATTTTCCCTTGACCCTTGCTGGGAAAGGCCACCCCGGTGGGTTGAAAACCTCCCCCAGGCGTCACCTACAGAACCTTTTGGGGGAAAAACGGGGAGCCCTCCGGGGCCCCACTGGTTAGGGGGGGTCCACCCCTCCCGCGTTACTAGGGGGTTCCAAAGGGGGCCCATAGGTCCCAGAAGATTGGACAAACCCGGCCCAAAAATCAGGTCATCATTAACCCCCGGCACGACTCCCCCCCGAATTTTGACCCCCCGTACCACCACCTTTTCCCCAGGTTGACTTTTGGGTACGGGTAATTTTGGTTTCCCCTGTATACACAAGACCCCCCTTTTTTCCCCCGGGGCCAAATTGTGGGGGAGGTGAGCCGCAAGGGAAACGTAAACCCGGTCCCTTCCGAGTCCAGTGGCTGGGGGGTTCCATTTTCCACCAAATTGGCCCGGCTGGAGGGGATTGTCAGAGTTCGACGCCATGCCCATACTAAATGGGGCCCAAAAAAGGGGCTACGCCTTCCCCCTGAGCACTCCTAGGGGTTCCCCTTAAAAGGGGGCAATGGGGCCGCGATGGGACTGGAGCTGGGCCTTCCAAACACAAACCTGTCCCCGGGAAAGCTCTACTCCCCAAGAGTCCCCCGTCCACCCCGGGCCCGGGGGCCCCTCCCCGGGGAAAATTTTGGGGTTCCCCTTTTTTTGGCTTTCTGAAAAAACTCCTGGCAACCCAAAAAAATTGGGGAAGGATGGGGGCCCGGGGCAACATAGATTTTTCCACCAACGGGATCGTTCCCCAAAGGCCCATAAGTCATCCGCGGACTGGGGGTTTCCCCGTGTGGGCCCAACAAATGAACCGCCCGGGGTAGAGGCGGGGCAAAAAACGGTCTGCCCAAAAGCGCTCCACCAAATTTTAGCCGGAGGTAAATTCGTTAAAGGGATGCAGCCATTTTTGGAACCCGATTTTAAAAAGGTCAAAAATTTGGACCCCGGGTGGCTTGTCCCAGCTGTTTCCAGGGCATGCACCCTCTGGGGCCCAAAAGTCCCGTTTTTCCCAGTCCGCCAGTAATTTTTGCTTTTAGTTTCCGTACTCCCCCCGGGCTTTCCCGCCTTGGGAAAATCTAGTACGCTTTTTTGGGGGTTCCCCCGTGAGAAAAAAAGGTTTCCCAAAAACCTCAGCCCATGTTAGAGGAAACTTCTCGCGTCTGCAACCCCCTCGAATTTTTCCCAGGAAGGGTTTTCCCCAAAACATTTCCCCCAGGGTCATCTTTGGAGCGCCTCTTGGGGGGGCCGAGCGCTCGCTGGCCCTCATGGGGTATGCATGGCAGGCATAAACGGGTTTCCTTTGGGCCCGGACACTTCAGTCAGAGGGCCATCCTGGATTGGTCTGATTTGTCTCCTGGGTGGCCCTCAAAGGGCTCTGCATGAGGCCCCGCTGCTGCTGGGGTTTTTAGCCCTTTTATGAGGGGTTTTTCCGGTCCTTTTACCCCTTTTTGCCTGGTCCCTTTTAAATGGGCTGCGCCCTTTAAAACCAAGGGGCATTTAACTAGCCAGGAAGTTTAGGGCATTTCCCACCAATTGTAGGGGGTTAGTCCCCAAGGCCCGGCTTACACCCAAGCAGGGCCCCAGTAGATTTTCGTGCAAAAAAAACGGGTGGTTTATTGGCTTTTGGGATCCCTTTTTCCCAACAACCCCCCGGGAGCAAACAAAAACAAAACAAAAAGGGTTACTTCAGCCAAAACCCCGGGGGTCTCAAAACCCCGTTTTTTAGGGGGAAAACCCTGGCACCTTCCAAAACACAGTCTGTATTGCCCCCCCGGGCTCTTTTCCCCCTTTCCGGGGTGGGGTTAAAGGGACAGTCCTTGAAAGGACCCTTGAGCTTTCCCCCCAGCCTCCAAGGTGGTTACTCTTGGTAACTAAAAAGGGAAAGGGAAAAACACCCCAGGTCAACCCGATTCCAGGCTTACATAGGCCACCGAAAACTCCCGGGCCCGGATCCCGGGAAAATGGGAGCCCGTCATCCCCCCCCCACTCCTTTTACTGCTCCAGTGAAGGGCCCACCCAGATTGGGGCTGCTGCGCCAAAAATAACTTTTAAAGTATCGGTGGCCTAATGCCGCTTTACACAGAAATTTTCTGGCCCCTTTACTCCCAAAACCAGGGGAAATTTTTGGGGGCACATAATTTCCCCCCTATCACATGGGTTGTGCCTTTTCCTAAAAATACAAAAAAAAACGCCCCAAAATTATCATAAAAAAGCACCTTTTTACATAAACAGCAAACCCATACTAAACAAGGGACCTATTTAATTAAAAAAGCCCAAAACATTTTAAAAAAGCCCCCTTTTTTTAAAAAAATAAAAAAAAGCACTATAATGTTTTGTTCCAAAACCTATACAAAACCCCCCACAAAAGACCCCAAAACAGTTTCCCCGGCAGCCCGCTGTCACCAAAAACAAACCCGAAAACAGTTATAAAAGCAGCAATAGCTTCCATAGTCAGCACAATCAGGGGCCCAAATAAACCCCGGCGGAGTTTCATTCCCGTAAAACCCCACTTGGACCATTTTTTGGGCTGATACCAGGGGGTAAAACTGGGTTTTCTTTAAGTTCACAAAGGAGGGGAAACCCCCTGTCCCGGGGGGGCAGGTGCCTTCTGGTTTAGGGGAGATAGGAAATAGGTTTAGAGGGTGCATGGAATAAGGTTGGAGCTTCTATATCCCATGTTTCACAGAACCCCCAGTTTCCATTTGGGCTCCCCAACCCCCCTGTTCAGGCTGGGGGTGGTTTACAGTTAAAGGGGGCCCAAAATTTTTCCCGTTCAGAGGTTTTGGGGGGTTCTACGCCTTTAGGCTTCCCCCTTCCTGTTCAGGCTTGGGGTTTTTTTCTACAGTTCAGGGTTCCACTTCCTGTTTAGGCTCTGGGTGTTTTTACCCGTTTCGGTTCCCCCTTCCCCCTTCATTTGAGGGTGTTTCTACAGCTTCAGACTCCCACTTCCTTTTTCTGATGTGATGGTTCTACAGTTAGGCCCCATTTTCCTTTTCAGGCTATGGGTGTTCTCACTCGGTCCCATTCCCTTTAGGTTTGGGTGATTCTCAGTTTAGACCCCCCTTTTCCCGTTCAGGCTGTGGATAGTTTAACAGCTTCGGCCCCACTTCCTGTACAGGCTGTGGGTGGTTCTATAGCTTCAGGCTCTGAATTATTTGGTAACAATCTTTATCTCCCTTTCCCTACATGTTAAACGCTTATAACTGTGACAAGAACACCCCTCTAAGGGCGACATGTATGAACGGGCTTTACGCCTGTTTTTTGGCGTATACTGCGCCTTCCGGCCCGAACCCCCTTTGGGAGCGGGAATTCAGTGCTAGGCGCAGCGTTCCCATTTTTCACTGGCCCCGCATGAAGGGGGGGCAGTGGGCGCGGTTTGGGCGTGGTTTTGAGGCGTTCTGGGCGGACGCGGCGGCTAGAAACTCCGGGGCATGTACTGGGGGTTGGGCAAAGCGAGGCGCAATGAAAGCGCTCGGCAGCCCCGAAGGAACCTGGTTTATTTTGGTCTAAATGCCCCGGCAAGGCGAAGGAACAAAGAAGGAACAGCGGGGAAAGCAATAAAGACAGAAATTCGGCGCTCCGCCCGTGCAGCGGGAGTAGAATCCAAAAAAAAATCCCCTTTATAAAGGGGAAAACATTCAGAAAAAGAGTCAACCCCCAAAAAAAAACATAATAAAAAAAAAAACCTTTTCCCAAAAAATTTGAAACGGCGCCCCAAAATCAAGAAATCGGATATTGGAAATTGCCGGGGAAAAACAGTAAATTTAAAATTTTGAAAGTATTCTCATTGGTCGGGAGAAACCAGCCAATCAGAAATAGGGGCGACAGTGACCCATTAAAACCATGGAGAACGATTTTACCAAACAGAATCAACGGCGGGAAGTTCAAAAACAGAAAAAAGCAGAAAAGAGCTGATTGGTTTAGTAGCGGGGGCTTGGTATCTTGGCCAATCAGAATAGGAGCGACAAAGGGGGGGGACCCTTATAGCCTATGGAGAATTTTTAACCAAACAAAATCCAAAGGGGGGACAGTTCAAAATACAGTAAAAGGGAGAAAAGAGCTGATTGGTTGAGCTAGCGGGGGCTTGGCTATCCCGGCACTCAGAGCGCGAGCTACTTCACTCCCATTGTAGTCTAATGGAGAGATGGCCGCAATGCAATACTCGGGGCTAGCGCCGTGCGGCATGAAGTAGTTAATAAAAAAATAATTTTTTATTAAATGTAAAAACATAATCAGATAAAGAGCCTAACCCTTCCTTTTACAAATAAAGCAGGCTTAAAAACACGAACAACCAACGCGTTTTGTCGCCGAGACCGACGCTAATAGGGAATTGCAATAGAGAGAAATTGCCGGGAAATACAGTAATTCAAATGTGTAAGCCTATTCTCATTGGGTCGGCATAAACCAGCCAATCAAAAAGGAGCGACAATGTCCCATTAAATCCTATGGAGAAGTATTTGACCAATCAAAATCCAAGGCGGTGACAGTTCAAAAAACAGTAAAATGCAGAATCGGCTGATTGGTTGAAGGGCGGGGCTCGTCTAGCTTTAGCCAATCAGAGCGCGAGCTACTTCCTCTCAGATTTCAATGGGGAAAAGAAATTCTGAGCGCGGGTCTGTGAATGGGCTAAGTTAAAAGAGCGCGGCTTATTTGGACCAATGGGAGACGAGCGACGCACCCTGTGGGTTTTCTAATGCAATCTGAAATAAAACTGTACTGTGGCCGAAATCCAAATGATATACTAACAAAGTGGTCCCGATGTGTAATATAAAACGAATAATAAAATGGGGGTAACGAAAAAAAAAAATATTAAATCAATATAATCATGTTTATTTCTTTATTTTCGTGCACCCAAACGACTATGATCATTGCTAAACGTAAATAAAGAAATAAACATGATTTTTATTGATTTATATTTTTTTTTCGTTACCCCCATATTATTATTCGTTTTATATACACATCGGGACCACTTCTTAGTGTTATAATTTGAGTTCGCCATGTACGATTTTATTACAGATTGCAATTAGAAAAAACCCAAGGAGCGTCGCTCGCCTCTCCCATTGGTCCTAAATTAACGGCGCCTCTTTTAACTTAGCCAATTCACAAGATGCGCGCGTTGTATTCTGCCTTTTTTACTGTATTTTGAACTGTCCCGCCTTTGAATATGATTGGTCCATTTTTTCCATAGGTTATAATGGGTCCCCCTGTCGCTCCATTCTGGATTGGTCAATTCTCCTCCCATAGGTTAGAATGGGCCACTGTCGATTCCTATTCTGATGTGCAGGTTTATATGCCGACCAATGAAGAATAGCTTAAACAATTTGAATTACTGTATTTCCAGGCAATTCTCTCTATTGCAATTCCCGATGTAGCGCCGGTCCCGGCGACAAACGCTTTTGTTAGGGATTTAACTGATTTATTTTTTAGCTCTTTATCTGATAATGTTTTACACTTAATAAAAATGATTTTGTATTAATACTTTCATGCCGCACGGCGCTGAGAGCCCGAGATTGCATTGCTCCCATCCTCCATAGACATACAATGGGAGAAGTAGCTCGCGCTCTGATTGGCTTGGGAAAGCCAAGCCCCCGCTAGCTCAACCAATCAGCTCTATTCTCATTTTTACTGTATTTTAACTTCCCCCCTTTGTTTCTGTTTTGGCAAAGTTCTCCATGTTTTAAAATGGTTCATGTTGCTCCTTTTGATTGGCCGGTTTATGCCGCCCAATGGAATGCTTTTGAATTTGAATTACTGTTTCCCGGAAATTTCCAATTCCTAATTCTTGTTTTGGTTTGGAAAGTGATTTTTTTTTTTATGTATTTTTATTTTTAAGGTTTCAGCTCTTTTCGAAAATGTTTTAAAATAAAGGCGATTTTTTGTTATACTCCGCCCCGGGAATCGGGAATATTTCTCGTGTTCCCCCTGTCCGCATGGGAACTGTTTTTCGGGCAGTCCCACCGGGCCTAAGTCCCGCACTGCGCCCATGCCCCCCGCATGCACCCCACACAGGGCAGGGGGGCGGACTTTACTTATGTATGAGCGCGCCCCGGCCCCGACATAAATCAGGCCAATTTCCCCCGGGGAAAATAGCGGAAAGGGTGCGCCCCGACCCGGCGGCTTCAACATGGGGCCCCTAATCCAAATTTTGCGAGGTCAGGCCCCCCCATAAAGAAGATGCAACATTGAAATAAACCCTGAATGATGGATGACACTTCACGCCTGACGAGCTCGGCGACTCCAAGGTGTCTGTGCTGCTAAGAAATCCCAAGGAGAAAAGGATTTTTTATTTTTTTATGTTTTTCAGAACAGAAGCCTCTTCCTGAGCTCGTGCGAGACGGTAATTATGACTTAGGGCTGCGCTGACATCTCCAGCGAGTTCTGCGCCATCCTACCCCTTATTAGCGATGGCGGCTTGTTTGAAGTGGGTGTTTCAGACGTCTTTTCTTTTTTATCTGTGCCCCAAAGGAGGAGCGGGCGCACCGGCTCAGGGCCCGAGAGATGGGCGGCTTTGTTTTGATATTTTTCTCACTTGAAAGTGTGTACACAGATGAGAGGAGCGGGGCCGCGACCGCCCACTGCATTACTGCACATCCTCATTTCCATTAAAATGTGTCGCCTCTTTCTGCACAGCTCTTACCCTCCCTGCTCTGTTCTCCTTATTCATTAACTCGAGTAGCTGGGGAAGGCAGGAGGTGCGCCAGGCGAGCGCACACGAGCCGGGCGGGCGCACACGAGCCAGGCGAGCACACACCACCAGGGGACACACACACCAGGCGGGCACACAGGAGCCGGGGAGCAAACACCCCAGGGGGGCACACAGGGGGCCAGGCGAGCACACATGAGCCAGGCGAGCACACACGAGCCAGGCGAGCGCACACCACCAGGCGGGCACAGGAGCCGGGCGAGCAGCAACGAGCTGGCGATCACACAGAGACCAGGCGAGCACACACGAGCCAGGGGAGCGCACACACGCCAGGTGAGCACACACCACCAGGCGGGCACACAGGAGCCAGGCGAGCACACACCACCAGGCGGGCAAACACGAGAAGGGCGAGCACACACGAGCCAGGTGAGCGCACACAAGCCAGGTGAGCACACACCACCAGGCGGGCACACAGGAGCCGGGCGAGCAGACACGAGCCTGGCGAGCACACAGGAGCCAGGCGAGCACACAGGAGCCAGGCGAGCGCACACGAGCCCGGGCTGGACGCACTACGAGCCGGTCGGAGGCGCACACGAGCCGGGCGAGCGCACACGAGCCGGGCGGGCACACACCACCAGCCTGGCACACAGGAGCCGGGCGAGCAGAACACAATGCCCAGGGCGAGCCACACACCACCAGGCGGGCACACACGAGCCATTCGGGCCACACTAAGGAGCCGGGCGAGCAGACACGACCGTGACGAGGCACACACGAGCCAGGTGGGCGCACACGAGCCGGGCGGGCGCACACGAGCCAGGCGGCAAACACAGCCGGCGAGCCACACTGTGAAAGACTCATCCAGGCTGCATACAGTTATGTTTATGCCGCCTTTTCGAGACGCTCTTCATCTCGGCTTCTGGAGGGATTTACCAATAGATTAGAGAAGTGCAACTTAAAGGAGGCGTCACAGTGGAGGTTTAAAGGTGCCATTATTTCTCATGTGCCTCCCCCGGGGCCTTCCAGGAGAGCGGAGCCCGCAGGGTCAATCTATGCAGAGGGATTTTACTTCTACAACTCTGATGGCATAAAAATAATGATAACCAAGTAATAAAATTAAAGACATTGTCCGACTTAAGACTTTTAAAGGGGCGCTCTCACAACATTGATGGACTTTTAAATGTATGCAAATGTAAATGAAGACCATTACTCATACATTGCTGTTCTGATTTTGCTTTCTGTAAGAGCAGTTCGTATCTCCTGCTTGTGTACATAAGCTTCCCTAGGCTACCGACCACCTCTCTCTGCTCTCTGGTCCTATCCGGCTTTCATTATTAGGTTGGTGAAACCAACCCCTTCGGTTTGACTGAAGTATTCCTTTCCAGTGATCACAGCACAGGTCTTCAAATATTAAATAAAAATAGGTTAATTTGTTTCGTGTCCACATCCAGACACTTCATATGTTTTAAACAATAAACCTATTTTTATTTAATCTTTGAAGACCCCCCTTGCCTCGTGAATCACTGGAAAGGAATACTTCGGTCTATAGCCAAACTGAAGGAGGCTGGCAAAATAAGAACAAAAGAACTCTGGCACGGTGCAGTCTGTCCGCTCTGGCACCGGGGTGCATGTCTGCCGCTCTGGCGACGTGCAGTCAGCCGCACTGGCACGGGCATCTGGGCCGCTCTGGCAACGGTGCAGTACTGTCCGGCATCTGGCACGGTGCAGTCTGTCCGCTCTGGCACGATGCAGTCCTGTCCGTCTCAGGAACGTGTCAGTCTTCTTGCTCTGGCACGGTGCAGTCTGTCCGCTCTGGCACCATGCAGTCTGTCCGCTCTGGCACGGTGCAGTCCTGTCCCGCTCTGGGCAACGGTGCAGTCTGTCCTCTCTGGCATGATGCAGTCTGTCCGCTCTGGCACGGTGCAGTCTGTCCGCTCTGGCACGCTGCAGTCTGTCCTCTCTGGCACGGTGCAGTCTGTCCGCTCTGGCACCATGCAGTCTGTCCGCTCTGGCACGGTGCAGTCTGTCCACTCTGGCACCATGCAGTCTGTCCGCTCTGGCACGATGCAGTCTGTCCACTCTGGCACGATGCAGTCTGTCCGCTCTGGCAGCCTGCAGTCTGTCCGCTCTGGCACCATGCAGTCTGTCCGCTCTGAGCACCATGCAGTCCTGTCCGCTCTGGCAGCGGGTGCAGGTCTGTCCGCTCTGGCACGGTGCAGTCTGTCCGCTCTGGCACGGTGCAGTCTGTCCGCTCTGGCACGATGCAGTCTGTCCGCTCTGGCACGATGCAGTCTGTCCGCTCTGGCACGGTGCAGTCTGTCCTCTCTGGCATGGTGCAGTCTGTCCGCTCTGGCACGATGCATCTGTTCCGCTCTGGCATGGTGCAGCCTGTCCTGACTCTTGCACGATGCAGCCTGCCCGCTCTGGGCACGATGCAGTCAGACCGAACGGACGGTGCAGTCTGTCCGGCCTGGGCACTTGAGCAGTCCTGTCCTCTGTCTGCCACCGTGCAGTATGGCCTCTCTGGAATGATGCAGTCCTGTCCCACTCGTGGCACATGCAGTCTGTCCACACTGCTGGCAAACGTGCAGGTCCGTCCCACTCTGGCACGATGCAGACCCTGTCCGCTCTGGCACCATGCAGTCTGTCCCGCTCGTGGCACGGTGCAGTCTGTCCCGCTCTGGCACAGTGCAGTCCTGTCCACCTCTGGCACAGTGGTGCATCCTGTCCACTCTGGCACTGTGCATGTCTGGTCCGCTCTGGCATGATGGCAGTCCCCTGTCCCTCTCTGGCATGAGCAGTCTGTCCCTCTGGCACGATTGCAGTCTTCCGCTCTGGCATGATGCAGTCTGGTCCGTCTTGGCAAACGGTGCAGTCTGTCCGCTCTGGCACCGTGCAGTCTGTCCTCTCTGGCACCATGCAGTCTGTCCGCTCTGGCACCATGCAGTCTGTCCGCTCTGGCACCATGCAATCTGTCCTCTCTGGCACCGTGCAGTCTGTCCGCTCTGCTGGCACCAAGGCAGTCTGTCCGATCTGCAAAAACCGTCAGTTCTGTCCCTCTCTGGCATGATGCAAGTCCTTGTCCGCTCTGTGCACCATGCATCAGGTCCGCTCTGGGCACCATGCAGACTGTCCGCTCTGCACACGGTGCAGTCCTGTCCCTCTGACCACCATGCAGTCCCTGTCCGCTATGCACGGTGCAGTCTGTCCGCTCTGGCACGATTGCAGTCTTTTCCCCGCTCTGCACCATGCAGCTGTCCCGCTCTGGCACCATGCAGTCTGTCCGCTCTTGCACCGTGCAGTCTGTCCGCTCTGGCATGATGCAGACTGTCCGCTCTGGCACCATGCAATCTGTCCGCTCTGGCACCGTGCAGTCTGTCCGCTCTGGCACGATGCAGTCTGTCTGCTCTGGCACGGTGCAAGTCTGTCCCACTCTGCACCATGCAGTCTGTCCAATCTGGCACCAATGCAGTCTGTCGCGCACTGGCACAAATGCAGTCTGGTCCGCTCTGGCACGATGACAGTCTGTCCACTCTGCACCATGCAGTCCTGTCCGCTCTTGCACGATGCTGTCTGTCCACTCGGCACTATGGCAGTCTGTCCGCTCGTGGCACGGTTGCAGTCTGTCCCTCTGTTATGGTGCAGTCTGTCCACTCTGGCACAATGCATCTTGACCCGCATCTGCACGATGCAGTCTTCCGCTCAGGCACGTTGCATTCTGTCCGCTCTGTCACTTTGCTGTGTGTCCTCTCTGGCACGTTGCATTCTTTTGCTCTGGCACAGTGCAGTCTGTCCGCTCTGGCACGGTGCAGTCTGTCCGCTCTGGCACGATGCAGTCTGTCCACTCTGGCACGATGCAGTCTGTCCGTCTCTGGGCCACGGTGCAGTCACCTGTCACTTCTGGCACCGATGCCAGTCTGTCCGCTCTGGCCCACGGTTCAGTGTCTGTCCGCTCTGGCACGGTGCAGTCTGTCCTCTCTGGCACACATTCAGACTGTCCTCTCTGGCACGTGCAAGTCTGTCACACTCAGGCACCATGCAGTCTGTCCTCTCTGGCACGGTGCAGTCTGTCCGCTCTGGCACGGTGCAAGTCTGTCCACTCTGCACGGTTGCAGAGTCTGTCCGCTCTGGCACGAAGCATCTGTCCTGCCTGGCATGATGCAGTCCCCTGTCCGCTCTGGCATGATTGCAGTCCTGTCCGCTCTGGCACCATGCAGTCTGTCAGCTCTGGCACTGTGCCAGTCGTCCTCTCTGGCGACGATGGTGCAGTCTGTCCCGCTCTGGCACCCATGCAGTCTGTCCGCTCCATGGCACCAATGTAGTCCTGTCCGCTCTGGCACGGTGCAGTCTGTCCGCTCTGGCACCATGCAGTCTGTCCGCTCTGGCACCATGCAGTCTGTCCGCTCTGGCACCGTGCAGTCTGTCCGTCTGGCACTGATGCCAGTCCTGTCCGCTCTGGCGACGATGCGTCTGTCCCGCTCTGGCACGGTGGCAGTCCTGTCCGCTCTGCCCATTGCAGTCCGGTCCTCTCTGGCACGGTGCAGTCTTCCGCTCCTGGCACGGGTGGCAGTCCCTGTCTGCTCTGGCACCGTGCAGTCTGACCCTCTTGGCCACGGTTGCAGTCTGTCCGCTCTGGCACGGTGCAGTCTGTCCGCTCTGGCACCCTGCAGTCTTTCCGCTCTGGCACCTTGCGTCTGCCCTCTTTCTGCACGGTTGGCAGTCTGTCCGCTCTGGCACCTGCAGTCTGGTCCCGCTCTGGCACGTGCAATTCTGTCCACGTCTGGCACCATGCAGTCAGTCGCTCTGCACGGTGCAGTCTGTCGGCTCTGGCACGATGCAGTCAGTCCTCTTCTGGCACGGTGCGAGTCTGTCCGCTCCTGGCACGATGGCAGTCTGTCCTCACTGGCACGATGCGAGTCTGTCCGCTTCTGGCTGGCACCAATTCAGTCTGTCCGTCTCTGGCGACCATGCAGTCTGTCCCGGATCTGGCCACGGTTCAGGTACTGTCCACTCTGCACATTCAGTCTGATCCGTCTCTGCAGGGTGCAGTCCCTGTCCGCCTCTGGTACGGTGCAGTCTGACCCACTCTGGCACGGTGCAGTCTAGCCGCTCCTGGCATCCATGCAGTCCTGTCTGCTCTGCACGGTGCAGTCCTGTCCTCTCTGGCACGGTGCAGTCTGTCCGCTCTGGCACCTTGCAGTCAGTCCGGCTCTGGCACCATGTAGTCTGTCCGCTCTGGCACGATGCAGTCTGTCCGCTCTGGCAACCATGCAGTCTGTCCCGCTCGGCAAAGGTGGGAGTTGTCCGCTCTGGCCCCGATGCAGCCTTTTCCGTCTGGCAAAAGGGGGCAGTCTGTCCGCTCTGGCACGGTGCGTCCTGTCCGCTTTTTGGAAAAAATGCGTCTGTTGCTTGGAAAGGTGCAGTCTGTCCCCTCTGGCCAAAACCCTGCAAACTGTTTTCCCCTCTGGCACCCTTTCAGTCTGTCCCCCCTCTGGCAAACCCTGCCTTTCTGTCGTCTGGCAAAGGTGCGCTGGTTCCCCCTTGGCACCAAACAGTCTGTCCGCATGGCAAAAGTGAAGTCCCGTCCGCTCTGGCACCATGCATTCCCGGGCCGCTTTTGGCCGGTGCAGTCTGGCCGCTCGGCAAAGGGTTTCAGTCTGTTTGCTCTGGCACCATGGTTCCCGTCCGCCTTTTTGGGGAAAATGCATCTGTCTGCTTTGGCACGGGCAAATTCCCGTCCCCTCTGGCAACCCTGAGTCCCTTTCCCTCTGGGGACCATGCCAAATCCCCGTCCGCTCTGGCACGATGCGTCTGTCCCCCCTGGCACGATGAGGGCCCGTCCCCCTCTGGGGCCGGGGGCGTCTGTCCGCTCTGGCCCAGCAAAATCTGTCCCCTTTTGGCACGATGCAGTCCCGTCCGTCTGGGACGGGGCAAATTGGGCCCCCTTGGCACCCTGCAGTTTGTCCCGTCTGGCACGGTGCAGGGCTGTCCCCTCTGGCAGGTGCAGTCCCGTTTCCAGTACAGGGGAGCGCTTTTTTCTCAATTTTTCCCCCTTTGGGAGTTCCTGGGGACAGGGGGCGCTGTGTTCTCCATTTTTCCTCTATGGAGTTCCCCGTAAAAGGGGAGCGCTTGTTCTCCTTTTGTTTTAGGGGGGTTCCAAGTAAAACGTAGCGCTGTGTTCTCCCCTTCTGTTCTTTGGGGGTTTCTGGTACAGGGAAGTATTGTTTCCCCCTTTTTGTTTTTAAAGGGATTTCCTGCTAAAGGGGGGCGCTTTTTTTTCCCTTTTGTTTTAAGGGGGTTCCCAGTACAGGGGAGTGCTGTGTTCTCCCTTTGTTTTATGGGAGTTCCCAGTACAGGGGAGGGGCTGTGTTTTCCATTCTCCTTATGGGAGTTCCTGGGCAGGGAAGTTCTGTGTTCTCCAATTTTGTTCTATTGGAGTTCCCCGTACAGGGGATCGCTGGGGTTTTTCCCTTCTGTTTTTGGGGGGTTCCCCGTACAGGGGGGTGCTGGGGTTTTTTTTTCCCTTTGGGCCCAAAAATTTTCCCTTTTTTTCCTTTTTTCTAAAGGGAGTTTCCCCGTAA
>JAODAL010064594.1:0-18644 GCA_025379985.1 Phyllomedusa bahiana
TCATGAGTGGAAATACAATGTAGGAGTGCAGGCTCCACACCCCTTTGAGGAAAAATTCGGTATTAAGGTGCATGAGGGAGAGGACACCTACATAGGAGCGCTCACCCCAAAATGCCCCATGGATGACCCAAAGGGGGTTAACAAAAGACCAAACACTAAAGGTATGACCCGGAGCGATGGAAAATCAGCACCTTGCAACCCTACTGTGTTGGGCCTGGAGCAGAGGATGTCGCTGCACCGTGAAAAACCACTGTGTAGGGGGCCTGAGCAGAGGGATGTCATTGCCCTCTGCTAACCCTACTGTGTATGGGGCTCCAGTCAGCCCATTTTTACTGACCTCTGCTCCCCCACTGTGTTGGGGCCCTGGAGCGACAATGTCACTCACCTTGAAACCCTACTGTTATGGGGCCCCCGGACAGACAGATTCATGACCTTGAAAAACCCGACGGTTATGGACCTTGAAGAGGGGGAGTCACCGCACCTTTAAACCCCAAAGTGTAGGGGGCCCGGAGAGCGGATGTACCGCCCCTTGCCAACCCCTGTGTTGGGGCCCCCGGGGAGCGGATGTCACGCCCCTTGAAAACCCTACTGGAGGGGGCCCCCGGGAGAGACAGATGTCACTGACCCTGTAACCCCCTACTGTTATGGAGCCTTGAAGCAGGCGGATTCACCGCACCTCTGCTAACCCTACTGTGTAGGGGGGCCCCGGAGCGGAACGGATGTCACTGCCTCTCAACCCTACTGTGTATGGGGCCTAAAGCAAGGATGTCATGCCCCACTGCTAACCCTACTGTGTAGGGGGGCCCCGAAGCAGGGGGATGTCTTTGCACCACTGCTAACCCTATGTTTTGGGGGCCCCAGAGCAGCTAAACCCCGCACCGTAAAAACCCAAAAGCTACATCAACAGGAAAAGCTTCAGTTTTGTCATATGGGAAAATTAAAACCTTTTGTGTTTGGCAAATGATTGTTTTCTTGATGAGCCCCGTTTTCGCTTCGGGAAACAAAAGGGAATTGGCGTTTTAGGTGAGAAACATCAAAGAATAAACACCTTGCAACTATTGCTGGAAGAACACAAGCTGGTGGTGGCGGGTTGGGTCGGGGGAAAGTTTTAGGGTGTGCATGGGGGCCCTTAATTAGGTGGGAGGTTGTCCTAACCCCATTTAAGTATGAACTCCTTGCGATCTTGTACATCCCAAAAGTGATTGTCTCTCCCGGGCGGTGGGATTTCCCCCAAGACAAAGCAATATGTCAAGGTAGAAACCTGACATTGGTTGTAAAAAGCAGGCCAAGACTTCCCAGTATACCCTGGCCCTTTATTCACAGTCACTAAATTTGGGACATGTGGGGCCCCGGAGGGTGGTGTTGGTTCTATGGCCCCCCCGCGCAGTGGGATGCAGTCAGCTCCAATCCCTGGATACCTAACCCGGATCTTATGGGTCATTCGCCGCCTGTCTCGTGCTGCTGTGTGCACACAACGGGTTTACGGAGAAAAAAGGACTTCACTGTGTGTATTTTTTCATTACTTTGCAGTACGGGCCCCAAACCCCACCAAAATAAGCCTGTAAGGGCCCTTTTAGGGTGAATGGTTTTTCCCCTTTTTTCCCCAGAACTTATTATGTGACCCCCGACTGTATACAAATGGTATATAAGTGCCTCAATCCCGGGTGTCGTGCGATTTCTCACGCAGGGAAAACCCCCCAAACTGTTCCTGCCTATTGTACGGCAGCCCCCAATGAACACCTTGGGGGGAAACACCTCCTCAGGCCCCAACATCGGTTAACAAGGACACTGAAAAGAAACCTTGAAATTTATTTTACTCTCATTTTTGGTACTTTTTCTGGGTCCTCCTCCTTTACGTCACTCATCCTCGGGTCACGTCCTCATCTTTTCCCCCCTTTAAACTCCCTTTTATCGTCCGATCTTCACCCTGATGACATATGGAACAATTCAGTGCGCGACAAACAACATAAAAGCCCCCAATACCATGAGCCATATTGATGAGGGGGGCCACACCCGTTTTTTGTGTTAGGGCTGTTACGGGTTTCCCCGGGGGCGTCTTTCTTTCTGCTTCTCCTCAACCTTAATTTCAATTTCAGATTTTCACCCTAAAGAGATTTTAAAACCAGTGAAATAATGGGAAAGGTTTTTCCATTTGGTTAAAATTTGGGGGGAAAATTCAGTCCCCCCCTTCCCCTGTGATTTCCGGGAATTTTTGGACAGTCCAGCGGAATATAGAGGCGGGGAAAATTTTTGTGGATTTTCCTTCTGGGGGGCCATTGTAGGGGGGAGCACAAGGAATGGTAATGGCTTGGTTATTGTATGAAAATATTACCGTTATCAATTCAGTTGTGAGGAATTATATATAATATATATTTAATATTTTTTATATTATAATTTTTTTAA
Organism: Phyllomedusa bahiana; assembly: GCA_025379985.1. Taxonomy (NCBI): domain Eukaryota; kingdom Metazoa; phylum Chordata; class Amphibia; order Anura; family Hylidae; genus Phyllomedusa; species Phyllomedusa bahiana. Next base: position 2,404 of record JAODAL010064594.1, read on the forward strand.
TATATAAAATATTTAGAGAAAGGCAGGAGGGGAAAGGAGGATTGGGGGAAAAGGATTTCACCCCTCTGTGTCTTTTACTCCCCTCAACCTTGTGATGTCATGGCCGTGTCCCCACAATGGACCTTGGTCAGTGCCTGGTCCTTCATTACTCCACCCCCCCCCATGGAGAATAGACAGCGACACCTGACCCTTATAGGAACCTGAAACACAAGGATCCATCTTATCCGACCCATCACCCCTGTGTTTGATAATGTCCCGCACCCCCTACCTTCATATCCGGGGAACCATCACCCCTGTGTTATGTTAAATGTCCCAGCATTCCCCTCCCATCATTCAAAACCCTATTGTTGTGTTATGTAAAAATGCCCCAGCATTCCCCCCCCCCCCTCACACCACCAGACCCAACATCCCCTTTATGTATAAACCGAGCATTCCCTACCTCTATATTATACGCCCCATCCCCCCCGGTTTATGTATAATGTCCGGCTTTCCCCTCACCTATTTCATTTTCAGAACCTCACCCCCCGGTGTTTGTTTTTTCCCCCGGCATTCCCCTCCCTCTCATCTTACCCAAACCCCAAACCCGTTTTTACTTAATCCCAGTTTTTCCTTCACCGTCATCCCCCAGACCCATCCCCCCGGGTTTTTATGTTTTTACCCCAACATTCCCCTCCCTCTTCCTCAGACTCCCCTCCGTGTTAGTAAAATGTCCCATTTTTCCCCTCTCACCGCTCATCACCCAAACCCATACCCTGTTTATGTTAATACCCAAAATTTTGCCCTACCTCTATCATAGATTCCCCTCCCGTGTTTGTATAATGCCCCCGCTTTCCCCCCTCACCTTATAATTCGGACCCATCATCCCGTGTTTGTATAATGTCCCAGCTTTTTCCCCTCCCCTCTAATCATCCAACCCATCATCCCGTTTTGCAATGTCCCAAACATTCCCCTCCCCCTTATCATCATTAGAAAATAAACCCTGTTTTTATGTAAAAAGTACAGGTTTCCCCTCACCTACTCCGGCCCTCATTCCCCTTATTATGTTGTCCCCGCATTCCCTCACCTCTCTTTAATCCAGACCCATATCCCGTGTTATTTTAAAAGCCCCCAGCTTTCCCCTCACCTCTCCAGTGGGGCGTTTCAGTACCTGGGGGTAGGTTAGGATCTTCTGTATCAGTAAATGGGGTGGAGGTCGGGGTTGGGGGGGGTTTTTCCGTCCTCCTGAAAAAGGGGGGGGCCACAAATCCCCAAAAAAATCTTACTACTGTTTTCCCTGTGATGGGGAGACACTGTTCGTACATAGTTCAAGAAACCCCCACCTTTCCATCTTTTCACTGTTACTGATAGAGAGAATAGCGAGGGTTTTGAGACTCTCACCCCTCCGTTACAAATAGATGATCTCCAGGGTGAGGTCAATATCCTGGGGCCCTGAGGTCTCCCTCCTTGTCCATCCCCTTGGGGGGGCATGATGAAAAGGGCCCCTTTTCTTTAGTGTGAGAGTCCCTTTTTTGGGAACCTAAAGAAACGAGGAGGTGAAGAAGTTTCCCCATCTTTAATACAATTTACTCTGTACAAAATATATACCTACCCCTAAGTGGATACCCCATCCCAGGACCGAGACTGAAAAAAAAAAGAACCATGTTAAAAGGGGCCGAGTTCTTCTCCCAATCAAAGACGCTATATATATAAAAATATATAAATTTTTTTTATATATATACACATACACACACATCTACACACACCTCACAGAAGTCAATACACCCCTTACATTATCCTAAATATTGGATTTTATCTTTTTATGGGACAACACTGAGGATCTGACAATTTTTTACAGTGTAAAGTAGTCAGTGCACGGCTTGTATTACAGTGTGAATTGGTGAGCCCTCAAAAAAAAACTTAACACAGCCATCAATGTCTAAACTGTGGGCAACAAAAGTGAGTACACTTCTAAGTGAAAATGGAAAAACTGTGCCCAATTTGCCATTTTCCCTCTATGCTGTCATGTGACTTGTGAGTGTTACAAGGTCTCAGGTGTGAATGTGTCATACTGGTCACTGGAAGTTCAACATGGCTCCTCATGGCAAAGAATTGTCTGAGAATCTGAAAAAAGAATTGTTCCTCTACATAAAGATGGAGGAGGTTATAAAAAGATGCCAACACCCTGACAATGAGCTGCAGCATGGTGGTCAAGACCATACAGTGGTTTATAAAAGACAGGTTCCCCTCAGAAAAGGTCTCGCCATAGTCCGTGATTGCCACCGAGGTTACAGGGTTGAGGATCAGCCTGTCAGTATTCAGACTATACGTTGCACACTGCCCCAAATTGGTCATCATGACTGTCGTCCCGGAAGGAAGCCTCTTCTAAAGATGATGCACAAAAACGACGGCAAACAGTTTGCTGAAGACAAGCAGACTAAGAACACGGATTACTGGAGCCATGTCCTGTGTCTGATGAGACCAATAGAAACTTATTTGGTTCAGATGGTGTCAAGTGTGTGTGGTGGCAACCAGGTGAGGAGTACTAAGACAAGTGTGTCTGCCTTCAGTCAAACATGGTGGTGGGAGTATCATGGTTTGGGACTGCATGAGTGCTGCTGGCTGTGGGGATCTACAGGTCATTAAGGGAACCATGAATGCCAACATATACTTTGACATAATGAATCAGAACATGTTCTTCTCCCTTCTGGGTCACAGGGCAATATCCAACATGATACCAACCCCAAACACCTTCTAGAGCACCACTGCCGTGCTACAGAAAATGAAGGTAGATGTACTGGACTGGCCAAGCATGTCTCCAGACCTAAATCCTATTGAGTGTCTGTTGGGCATCCTTAAAGGGGTTTTATCATTTCATTGAATGGTCTTCAGAATAAGGGGACAGTGAAAACAAGCAACTTTGCAATTGGATGTCATTAGCAAAGCTGTCTTGTATTCACAGTATTCCTGATCTTGTGTTTTGTTTACACTGATAACCAGTGCTGGTCAAATCCCTGCTGATCCCTCCTTGCATTTCACTAGCTGAGAGCTCATTTACATTCTGTACAGCTCCCGGGTCGATTCACAGAGCGAGCATTCCTGTGTCTCTCACTCAGGGACCGGTGCATTTTCACCGGCACACAGCCAGAAGAAACAGAATTACACTGAAGGGCTTACACAATCAGGAAACAGTACAATTTGTGTCGATCCCTGCCTGACTAACTCTCCTGCATTGAAGGGAGATCTGTGCCGTTCCTAGAGCTGGATTCAAATGTAACACAGCTCCAGCTGTGAGAGGAGAGGAGAGCACTGCGGAGTCTAGATTGAATGCAGCCTGTGATATTTAGCTAAGTCTGATAGTGAGAGACACAGTGAAATGTGGTCTCAGAGGGGGGGGGAGTCTCGGGAGCCCGCAGTGACGGGGGGATGATGTCACACAGCTGGGAGGGGAAGAAATGCCCCCTGCATTTGAGGAGTTGACAAGCTGAGAGCAGTGCGAGTCAGCCGAACTAAGGAAGCCATACATCCCCTTTAAATGCAAGGTGAAGGAGCACAAGATCTCTAATATCTACCAGCTTTTCATGGAGGAGTGGAAGAGGATTCCAGTGGATGTCAGAACATACACTGACAAGCAAAATTGTAACAATGTCTTGAACTTGTTACTTTCAGGCTCCATATCTCACCATCCACTACAGCTTTGAATGTGAGACTCCCATAATTGTATAGACAATCATCTTGGTTCTCATACATAGGGCGACATGTATGAATCTCACCGCGTCGGTGCGCACGTTTTCGCCAGATTTCAAGCTAAATTTGCGCCTCATGTATGTCGGTGCCGAGATGCGCTCATACATGCGGTGTAAAGTCCACCGGGCCTCGCCAGTGTGTGAGGCGCAGTGCGGGACTTAGGTGCAGAAGGGACTGCGCCTAACATGTATTCCGATTCGAGACAGGCTGGAAAACAGCGAGAAATCATTAAACCTGTTAGTGAAGAAAAAAAAAAAAAAAAAAAAAGAGTTGTCTTTCAAATGAATGAATGAAGTGAAAAATCAAAGCTGTCTAAAAGCGACTAAATTTAGTGAAAAGTATAAGATCGCTCAATAAAGAAATCTCGGCTCTCAGTGCCGTGCGGCATGGAGTATGAATCAAAAAACGTTTTTATTAGGTGTAAAATTCATTTTTATTTCTTTATTTTCGTTGCACCCATACTATTGATCATTGGCTAACGAAAATAAAGAAATAAAAATGAATTTATTGAATATTTTTTTCGTTACCCCCATATTATTGTTAATATTATATCGAGATCGGTACAACTTCTGGAGTCTTATCATTTGATTTAGGCCATGTACAGTTTTATTACAGATTGCATTAGAAAACCCATAAGAGCGTCGCTCGCTCTCCCATTGGCCCAAATAACCGCGCCTCTTTTAACTTAGCCAATCACAAACAGAGCTCACGCTGCATTTCTTTTCCCCATAGAACTCTATGAGAAGGTAGCTCAACCGCTGATTGGCTAAGCTGGACGAGCCCCTCTTCCCCCCAACCAATCACAATACTAGAATATTTCCCATAGACCGTAATAACTTTTAGGGCGCCCTTCTTGCTCCACTCAAAATAGCCCGCACTACATATGATTGGTGGATTCATATCTGCCGCCTGGGCTAAACCCAAATTCAGCTCTTTTCTGTATTTTTACTGTATTTTGAACTGTCCCTCCTTTTCATTTGATTGGTCCATACTTCTCCATAGGTTATAATGGTTCCCTGTCGCTCCTATTCTGATTGGCTGGTTTCTGCCGATCAATGAGAAAAGCTTACAGAATTTGAATTACTGTATTTCCCGGCTATTCTCTATATCCTAATTCCTGATGTAGCGCCAGTCTCGGCGACAAACGTGTTGTTAGAGATTTGATTAATTTATGTTTAGAGAAGGTTTCAGCTCTTTTTCAGATAATATTTTACACCTAATAAAAATTATTTTTTTAATCATACTCCATGCCACACGGAGAGATTGCATTGCGCCGATCTCTCCATAGACTACAATGGGACAAAGTAGCTGTAGAGGTACAGGCTATTTCTAAAGTGCTCTGTGCCGGCCTCCATTCACTTTTGTGCTTGCGCTGGGAAGTGGTGACATGTCACTTCTTTCTTCCGGCGTGCAGTACAGGTTAGGGAATACACTGTAAAATGAATGCTAGGATTTTACCGTAATTGCAGGCCATACTGCAGTGTAATTACACCACGAAGTACAGCCGGTGATTACACCATGTGAACAAATACTAGGAGGGGAGAGAGTTTAGGACTGCACATCCTCACAACATACGCTTTTGGCCCGCACATCCTCACAACATACGTTGATCCAATAATGCTTCTCAGCAAAAGGTTATACAGAAATGAAAAGGAGGTATACTTTTTGATCAAAACGTATAGCCCTGGAGAGGCGAGTCATGTCAACCTCTCCTCTTTTTGGTGTTGGCGATGTGTGATGGCCGTTGCTGCAGTGCTGCTATGCTTGTGGGGTGGTGCAGCCCAGAGTCAGGGGGCTAGGCCTGGCAGCACTGGGTTGTGCCCCTTGCTTGTGTGGTTATTGCTGCGGCGATGGCCGCCATGCAGGGCTATATCCATTAGTGTAGGGACCCACTTTAAAGAGGTCGCCCTGAAGTGGCAAGTGGGCCTATACGTTTTGATCAAAAAGTATAAAGTATACTAAGAACCTCCTGTTCATTTTTGTAAAAGATTTTGGCTGAGAAGCATTAGATCAATGTATGTTGTGAGGATGTGCGGTCCAAAAATCTCTCTCCCCTCCTAGCATAAGCTATATAGTCTTTACTTTTTTTATTTGGACGAGCACTCCTCCCCATTTGACCCAGGTGTTTTTAATTAGCAGTAGTCTGTATAGGGGTTAATGCTTTGCTCCTTTCAGTCTGCTTGCAGGGATCCCTGGAGAGGTGAGCCGTGTCAACCTCTCCTCTTTTTGGTGTTGGTGCTGTGTGGCGGCCATTGCTGTTGTGCTGCTATGCTTGTGGGGTGGTGCAGCCCAGAAACAGGGGGCTAGACCTGGCAGCAGCGGTGCTGCGGACCACTGGGTTGTGCCCCTTGTGTGGTTATTGCTGCGGCGATGGCCGCCATACAGTGCTATATCTATTAGTGTAGGGACCCACTTTAAAGAGGTCGCCGTGAAGTGGCAAGTGGGCCTATCATTTTGATCAAAAAGTATAAAGTATACTAAGAACCTCCTGTTCATTTTTGCAAAAAAATTGGGCTGAGAAGCATTAGATCAATGTATGTTGTGAGGATGAGCGGTTCAAAAAGCTCTCACCCCAGCTACCATGTGAACAAACCCTATTGGATAGGCACAGTCAGGTCTGATGAACGGTTCATCTTCTACTTCTTTGAAAGCAAGTGAAACATGTTGCTGAAATCTGGTCGATCTGTTGCTATCGGAGCGGGATCTTCTCCGCTGTGGTAACGCTTTGGGCCTTTTTCATGCCCCACCAAATATTTTTCAAATTTAAACCCCCCTTCATCTGATAAAGGGCTAAAAGGTTTCGGGGACAGTAGTGCCCAAGATGAAAAAATACCCAGGTGTGGAACCCTATCTTTTTTTCCACCCCTTACCCAAATTTAAATCCCTTTGCCCTCCAAAAATATTTTAAAAATTTTTTTGCTGCCCCCCCGCCCAAGCTCGAGAAAACCCCGACCGACACCTTCCTTTTCGGACATTTTAAAATGAATTTTTTTTCAAAAGAAAAAATTAAATTTCCCAAATAGAATTTTTCAATCACAGACTATTCAACCCCCACAATTGGTTAATTGGGGGGTCGCAAAGGGAGAAAAGTTAAAATTTGCATGTACTATAAAGGGAAATTAGTTTAAAATATACATTCGGAAGCGCTCTGTTTATCTGGGGAGGAAAAGGGCCCCTTGACTTTCTTGCTTCTAAAAAGGAAATGCATCTTTTGGGTTTTTGGGGGAAAAGCGTGTTGGAGAAAATTATTTTGAAAAGAATCGTTTTGGGGGGGGAGGGGTTAAAGGGCATTTAAAAGCATTTTTAACAAACTATCTGATGAGCTTAACAAAATTTTTAAGTTTAAAACCCGATTTTCGATGTTTTTTTCCCTTAAAATTTTTCCCAAACTTGACAGTCCCCCCTAAAAAAAAAATAAAAATCTGTTCCAAACGTCCCCCCTAGGTGGGAAGGTGATTGATGCTTTTTAAAAAATTTTTAAAAAATTTTATAACGGGCAGGGTGTTGAACCCACAAAACCCCACTGCCCAGGTTTGCCCCAAGGGGGCGTAACCAAGAAAAGGGCCCGTTTCCCTCCCAGAGCCTTTGAGGGTAAGGATAAGAGTCGCCCCACGTCCCCCCCAGGGGCCACCTCAGAGTAGCCCCCGGCAAAAGCATAATGGATTTTTTAACAATCTCAAAAACCCTAAATTTCTTGGAGAGTTCATGATAAAAGGTGCCCCTTAATTGTTCAGCTATCCCTTTGGGTAAAGCATCCCCGGGTGTAATTTTTAAAATCTCTATTGATCATAATGGGATGAAATTTTCCCCCATTTTCATACTTTTTTTATTTTTACGGGGAGCGTAATTTGATTCAAACCCTTTGACCGGGTTTCCCTAGTTTTGAATTCATCAGCCCCCCCTTTGGGTTTCCCCCCTCCAGCATTTTTTTTCTCACACCCCAGACTAACAAACTTTAAGGGAAAGGAAAAGGGAAAAAATTTAAATAATGCCCCTTTTGGCCCCGCAGTCACTTTTCTTGCAGTGTAAAAGCAACCCCGGGTTTAAGGGCCCTTCCTTAAACTTTTTCATTGGGGTTTGGGGGAAACATCGGGAGTACTTGTGTGGTCAAATCTGGGCTCCAGAGAAACCCTCGACTTTTTCTGTACCCACACAAAGGGTCACCGGGATGTAACTTTAAATAAAAGGCCGGGAATCGGGAATGGAGGAGAACACTAGGGCATGCAAAAATTTTCAATTCTTTACACAGATTTATAACATATTTTACAAGGCTTTTCTTTTCCCTGCACTCAACTTTTTGTACCCCCCTAAAATCCCACCAACCCACCCTATTTTTGGGCGGGCCTGGAATACTACTCCAAAGGAGTGAGACTAGTGGTGCTACCTATGGGTATTTCGGACAAAAATTAAAAGTTTTAATGGGTGGGGATTTGGGGCCGGGGAAAATTTTTTCTTTTTTAGTTTTCAAATTTTTGTTTTTTTCAGAGTGTCGTTCATTTTTTCCACTTTTCTGCGGGAATTCGGGATGGTGGGGGAGTGTGAAAGGCCGGGGTCACTCCTACTATTTTCCAAATGCTCTGGTTATTTTTAATTTCCCTGCATGAAGGCAGGCCCCTTGGGTTCGTTTATAATAACCTGGGGGACCCCCAAATCTGCATATCAACTCGGGAAATAGTTTTTTCCCATAGTGTTTCCTGGCGGGTCATTTTGGAAAAGGGGGTAGACATCAGGCCACCCCTGAAAACCCAATATCTACCCCCCACTACTTGTATTTTCCCCACTCTTGGCTAATTCAATGTGTCAGTCGGGGCCCGCTGGAGAGGATATATTTTTAAACCCCCAAAAAGTTTCCCTTGTTTTGGGGCATCATCCCCTGATTTTACAATAAAATTGCATATTCACAACTTCTAGCAGGGCAAACTTGCGTGAGAAATGAAGATTCTGGGTGCTAGGTATATCTTGTTTTTTTGAAGAAATCATCGGTTATTTTATCTGGGGGTAGTATCATGACCCTTTGTACTGAACATTGTACAGCTGGGATAAAGCCATTGGTAAACAAAGTCAATTATTTTTTTTTTCCTCCAGAATCCATCTTGGTGTATCTCTGCCCCAATTCCCCCCCCACTTTTTTCCTTCGGGCTTGTTCAGGTTTTTTTTGAGATTTTCTAAACTTTTTAAAAACCGGGATTAAAGGGCATCTTTTCCTTGGTCTTCTCTTTTTTGTTCCCTCTATTTTTTTCCCCTTCTTCTCATTTTCTTCTTTAAATTCTTCTTTCCCTCTTCTAAACCTTCTCCTTTTTCTTATCACATTCTCCTTTTTTTTATCACATTCTCCTTTTCTATCACATTTTTCTTTCTTTTTTCTCTGCTCGGGGTCACACATAACACCCAAACTTGCTTCATCTCTTGCTCGGGGAAGAGAGCTGGGGCCCTTTGCACCAAGTCGCTTTTAAAGGTGCCTTCACTTTCCACCGTTTTCTATTCTTCCTTGGGCTTCTTAAAAAGGGGCCATTTGTTTTGAAATTGGAGACTTTGCACCCAGTCTGAAGGGCCCTTTTTGTTTTTGATGGGCTTTCCCAAAACTACCCTTTTCGGAAACCTTCCCAGGGCCCACCTTCGGGCCCCAAAGCCCAAAGGCAAAGTCTGTATATTTTTCATGGTCTTTTTTTGGCGAGTTTTAAAAAGTTTCTTTTTAAAAGCCCAGATTTTCCCCCTTTTTGGGGCTGGCTTTCTTAAAGGGAAAAGATGAAAGCCTTCACAGTTTCTTGCAAGGAAACCACAGCAAATTCGCTTGGAATAAATCCTTAAATCGTCAAAATTTTTTTTCCCCCTTTTTTTAAAAAAAAAACCCCTGTAAAGACACATAGTCTTGGGCTCTCCAACTTGGATGTAGAGACAGTAGGAAAAAGGGGAAGGTTTCAGCCTCCCTTTTTCAAGAAAATCCATAAAAGGGGTTCTTTCCGCAGCAGCCCTGTTTTCCTCTGTGGAAGACTGATTTTAATTTTCCCCCCCTTTGAGAGGGGAAAAGCAAGGGGCGGGGTTGAGAGTATTTAATAATTTTCTTAAAAGTGACATTTTTAAAGGCATCAGAAAAGGCATTGTAAACAAAAGATGGCCTTTTTAAAAACTGAGATAAAGGTTGCTGAAAATGTTTCGGACCCCTTGTGATAAAACCAAAACTTTTGGGCCCGGGAATGGCCTAAAATGATGTTTTTCATTTTTTTTCAAAAAAATCTTGTTTTACCCAATGATAGCTTTGGGGGCAAGTAGGGACAGCCCTGTGCAACGGAAACTAAATTGCAAGAATATATCCAAGAGGTCTCATACCCTCTCATGGTTTTTTTTGTCAGGACTTCTGAAGCTTGGCCCTAGTCCCTTAAAATAGGATGAATTGAAAGGCCCGCCAGAGTCAGAGATTTTCCCCAAACTTGTAGGATAAGTTTTTTTTTTTTTCCCAAGGGTTTTAAAAAAAAACTCTTTGGGCCCCAAGGGGAGAGTTCAATTTGGGGGTAAATTTAAAATCCCTTTAAAGAAAAGTTTTAAAACTTGCATTTGACTGGAGGGCCCTTGGGTATCCTGGGCCCAAAAAAAGTGACGAAACCCCCAGAGATCCTTTTTAAAATTGTTTTTGATTGTTCGTTTAAGAAATTAGGGAAACACCGCTTTTTTCCCCATCGGGAAGGTGTTTGGGCACTGGATATGCAGGTCCGAGGGAAAACAAAATTTCCTTTGAACACCATTGGAACTTGGGCTGTTTTAGACTTTGCAGTTGATTGTGCCAAAATTTTAAGAAGGGGTCAAAAGCTTGAATTTACAAGTGGGAAAATCGGGGCACCCAATTTAAATCTACATGTCCTTTCAAAAGGGTTGATCAAACTGGCCCGGTTTAGTTCCCGGAAGCAACCTCGTCCAGGGGGGGCTGAGTACCACGAAAATTTAAAAACAAAAAGGGAAATTTCCAGTCCCTTTTGTGTGGGGCACTGAAGAAAGACCAATTTCAGAAAAACCCTAGACTTTTTAAGTTTGGCCCGCTAAGAAAGGTACTTGGCTTTAGAAGAACAGAGCTTTGGGGACCACCCGGGTTTTTTCAAATCCCCTGACAGCAAAGACTGCTCCCGAAAACCTGAACCAAAAGGTATTTTTGGGGGTTCCCAGAAATAACTTTTCTTGTGGGAACCCGGGAACCCCAGGGGTATTTGCAGGAGAAATGCAGTTTGGGGAGTATCCCCATTAAACCCCGGGGAAAGTTCTGATTTGTGACTCCAAAAAATTGGGTTTTTGGAAACATGCTTTAAAGGGATTTGAGGCAAGCGAGGCGGGATGCACCCTCTTTTCAAGAAAAACATGTACAGGGGGAGAAATGGAAGGGTGCCACATCCTCCCGGGCCTTTTAGACCAAACTTCGTAAACTTGGGTCAAAAGTTTTAGGAGGTTATTTTCTTGATGTGGATAAAAAAATTATTGTGGGAAACGCAGGAACAGCTTGTGAAACTTCATGTGAAAATTGGGGGTTTTTGTAGTCCAAACTACAATTTCCCGAAAATTTAATTAAACTTATAGTAACATTTATCGTTTTTAGAAGATTAAACTTCAACGATTAGTTGGGAAAATATAAAAATAAGTGGGGTTTAGAACCCGGAGTCAATGATGATGTTTAATTGGGGACAGGGTAGGTCGAGCAAGGGCTGTTTTTGGTCCCTCCCTCACTTCAATGCAAAGAAAATTTTGTCAGGGGAAAAAGTATAAAGTCCCTTTTAATGTCCCAAAGGGGTTTTTTTAAAACCCATCTGGCTGCACTTTTAAACCCACCAAAGGGAAGGATTGGTGGCCCCTTAATTTTAAGATTGACGGGCAAAAACGGGGTTTAAAAGACAGGGGTGTTTTTCTCTGAAAACATTGATTAAACCGGTAGACAAAAGGTTTTTTTCCCCGGGTTTCCCTTGGGTGAGGACGATAGGAAAGGGGTTTTTGAGGTTGAAAGGCGGAAAAAACGCAAAAAAAATTTAAACTTTTTAGGTATGCTTGTTTTTCAAATGACTATGGTTAAAGATTTGGGAACCCTTTCGGTCCAATGAATTTGGGTATTAAATTGTAGGACTGAGGTTTTCTGGGTTTGTTTTGGGTTTGGGTTTAATCTTGATGTTAATTCAAAAACTTGATACTGAGGTTTTACATTTATTATTTTCCCTTTAGGGGAGCGGGTAAGAACTTTCCCCAAAGGGGGAGAAAAGTTTCCCCCTGTTCCCGGCTGATGCCACGTTAAAAATTTCCATAATTATTTTTTTCAGGGGCTGGCAATTTTGGGGGAGTAGATTATTGACCTTTTCCCGGGGGTTTAAAAGGGGATGTAGATTGGTTTTTTTCCCGGGGGTTTTTGGGGGTGGTGTAGGGGAAAGGAGAAAATGGTAGAGAAAAAAGGGAAACCAGTGGCTAAGGGGGTGATGGTGGGGGTGGGTGCCCAAAAGGTAAGGGGAAGGGCCTGAATGGGGTCTGATTTTTGGGGGTGGAAGGGGAAATTTGGGGGGAAATTTTGCAACGGAACTGAGGCCCATACTCCTGAGCAAGGGGGGAAATTTCCCCCCGGGGGAAATTTGTGGTTTGATAAGGAGAGCCCCTGTAGTCTTCCCGGGATTTGGGCCAAAGCGTTTTTTATACCAATTTTTCCGTATTTTTACGTATTGGGGGAATTTGGGGTTTTGGGTCAAGTAATTCGGTGAGTAGGCCCCCGTAAAACCCTGTCCCTTGGTGGGGAAAGAAAGATGCCAGAAGAAATGACGGGAAAGGACAAAGGGGTTGGAAAATTTCTCGCTTGGGGCCCCTTGAAGTTTCGGGTTTTTGGATGTTTTTTTTCCGGGAGCTGAAAACAATTTTTTTAGGGGGAAAACCCTTAAATTATATACGGGTCCAATAGCAGGATTTTAAAGTAATCACAGTTTAAAACTTCCTCTCCAGTACGAGTACAGTGGACACAGGGAAAAGGCATGCCACCCCCGAACCCTGAACTGAATCATCACAAGCTTGCTGTACTCTCCTACCCCCGTATTGAAAAAATTGGGGGCCGCTATGCCACCACGATGCCCGGAATTGCCCCTTTGGGAGGATTTTACCCAAATGCCGTTTATCCTGAAATACAATTTTCCCCCTATTGAAGGGAAGAGGGGTGTTTGTGGCCCCCAAATTTGAGGTAATGAACTACAAAACCCCAGTGATTTTATAAAACTTTTGGCTCCAGATATTCCCCCCTTAGGGTTAAAAAGTAGTTTTTTTTTCCAAAAGGTTTACGTGTTGTCATGGAGTTTGGGGGATATAAAACCCGTGGGGGGTATCCCCCAGGGGAAATCAATGGGGGTTCTTTAAATAAATTTTGCCTCTCCTAGAGCAAACCGTGTGGTGCTGTGAGCAATAGGGGAAAAATTTCTTTATCCCCTTTTAATTTTGGGTTTCAGAAAAGTGAGTTCCCCGACATCCTGTGCTAATGGGCAAACTTGTCCCTTTCCCCCCCCGTCTCCCCCCCCCCCATTAGCATTGAAAGCAAAATAGGCCCACGGCGGGGGTTGGGGTCTTAGAAGCCTGTTTAGCAGGGGAAAAGTTTGCGGGGGGGGTTGTGTGTTGCGGTGTGCCCCACAAGAACGTTAAACCTCGACAGTTTGCATAACCCAAAAATTTCTTTAAATTTGTAGTAACAAGTAAAATGAGGGGGGAGAGATAGGAAATTCCGGGAAAGTTGGGGTGTATCAAGAAAGGCCGCTGTTTAACTTCAAAACCCGGGAAATTCCGGGGTTTTTTGGATTGCTTAGGAAATACAAAATAAAGGCCACAGGAAAAGCAAAGGGCAGGGTTTGGTTTTTTCCTTTCCGGGTACAAGAATTTTTGGACTTCATAAAAATGGCTACAGAAAATAATGGGCGGTTTCTGGCACGGGAGGGTGAAGGGGAAAAAAACCGGGAGGGCCAAAGGGCTGGAAACAAAGGGGTAATCAGTGTTGTACGTTGCCCCCCACAATCTATACCCAAATTTTAGTTTAAAGGGAAATTTTTATGACATCAGTCCACCACTCTGAAATCGCCAACTTGGAAAGGCGGGCCCCTTTCCCCCCTTTATACATATGCATTCCCAAATCCTTCTTAATTTTTTACATTCAGTTTCAAAGTAACTAATTTCTTTGTAAGACAAACGGTTTTGTTTTTTTTCAGGCTTTTCTCAACATGCAAGCTTATCTTTAAAGATTTTTACTCTTTTTACAGAGCATAATTATGATTTTTTTTTCTCAAGTCCATATATTTTTACTAAACTTTTCTCTTTGATCAAAAATTTCAAAAGCACCTTTTTTTACGGAAACGGGGTTTTAATTTTTGAGTAGGGCTTAAACCGAGGGGAGAAATGTCCCCCGCAGCAGGACCCCCCCCCTAACAGATGCCCCTTTGGAAAAACGAAGCCAAAGGGTTATACACTCGCCCCAAAATTTTAGGGGGAAAGATAACAATGATGTACTTGGGAATAAAAAATTAACCCCGAAAAGCATTTTTTTTTAAACCCAAACCAAACAGAACAAATTAACACAAAGTAATTTTTGAGATTAAAATCCCAAACCCCAAACCCATAAAGGCTTTTTCAAAACCAAGATCTCTGTCCTAACTATAACAACCCTTTTGGGAATTGGCCGTTCTCTTTTGGGTGTTTTTCGATTATTAAACGACAAATTTTGAAATTTGGCCAGGTTTTTTTTGGGAAACGGATTTTTTAGATCAGCATTTAAATTTTTGGTTAAAATCTGTGCATCATCCCAAATTTAAACGCCCTTTTTTTCGGGCGCTTCCTTAAATTTGGGGCCAGCAAATGAGATTACAGAATAAAAGCAGGGAGATTTTGTGGCACGTCATTGACTGGGGTGGTTTATGGGTTGCGATTGGCTGGGAAAAAAACACATGACCCTTTGTTTAAATAGAACCCGCGTTCCCCGTTTCCGCCCAGCGGCTCTCAACGTCTCAGAGGAGGGAAAGGGCGTGCCTCTGCTTGTGTCCAAACAGCCCGGCGAAATTTTATTTTTTCTTTCCCAAAAAACCTCTACTATCAGCTGTGATTCCCCCTTTAAATTTTTGTTAGGGTTTTGATTAGAGAAATTGGGAAAATTTTATATATTAGGGAGAGAATTTTAAAGGACATCCCAAATGCTGTAAAGTCCCCGGGGGGGGCGGAGGGGGGGCCCCCGCGTGCGAACACAGACAAAACTCTATAAAGAAACTGGATAAAGTTCACCAAGACTTTAGTGTAGACATTGCAATAGCCTTTTTTATTAACAGTTTTTTTTATTGAAAATATTTCCCCGGATATTGGGGAGGCCCCGAAATTATAGATACCAAAATCTTTTCTGAACTGCAAGGCTCTTTGGTTTTGGTGCAAAACCTCCAAATTTTATTACAGTAAACAATTTTAGATAGGGGGTTTTATTTTTCCCAAATTTTGCCCATTCCCCCCTTTGTTATATATCCACCTTGTACTTAAATTAGAATCCAGCAAGTCAGCACAGGGGGATAGGTGCCAAAAAATACCCTTTTTAATATCCCCAATAAATTTTAGAAAAACGTGTTTTTTTTAACCCTTTAGGGGCACCCCGCTTTGGGTTTGTTGAAAGGGAAACCCTTTCCCCTTAAATGTGAATACTTTCCCAAATTTTTTTGCACCACAGGTGAAGGATAGGTGCCAAAAAATTTCCCTTTTTTTATCCGAATACATTCAGATACTGTTTTTTCACTTTGGGGGCAGGGCCCCTTTGTTGATAGTTTTACTTGGGAGTTTTATTTGAATCCAGCCCAAATTTTTTTTTGAAATTTTAGGAAATTTTAAATAAACTTGATTTGGCCCCTCTTTTTAAAAAGAGACCTTTTCCCAAAAACCCTTCCCTACCTTCCCCAAATTTGATATTTCTTTAAAATGGGGCAAAATTTTAGGTGGGAACGACAAAAAGGGGGGTAGGAAAATGGAGGTACGAGAAAAAGGGGGCTCCTTTCCCGTGCCCGCGACAACACGCCAAAGCCCCGCCCCCCTTTATCCCGTTCAGGACCGTCCCGGGGGGCCCGTATCGCCTTTTTGGTTTTAAGGGGCCCCCGTGAATCCCCATAACGAACGCGTCGCCAATCTGTCCTTCAGTTTTTTAAAAAAAACCGCTCCAGCAGTCCCTTTCCTCCCTCCTCCCCCAGTCACAGCCAAAAAAAATGTCCGTCCAAAACACATCACCCACATCCCCCAACATAGCAGCCCAAATGTCAACTCGTGTACCCCCCAAAAGTGGGTAATCCCTTTTTTGAAAACCTTTTTTAGACAAAATGCGGTTGGGGGTCAAAGGCAGTTAAAAGATTAAAGGGCCAAAGGGGGATGATTTTTCCCCTGGGTCTGGGCACCCAGTTTACTGATGGCCCCTCCCGAAAGGGGGAGAAGGAAGCCGGTCAATCGGCAAAAACCCGGGGGGCTCGGCAACGCCTTGCAGTCCCTCTTGCCCTTTTAAGCCCCGCACTCCTGGA
>JAODAL010064595.1:0-18643 GCA_025379985.1 Phyllomedusa bahiana
CCCTGGCCCCCCCAGCAGCCCCCTCGCCCCCACTCACCTCGTCCTCCCCCCAGCAGCCCCCTCGTCCCAGCTCACCTCGTCCTCTGCACAGCACCCGTCCCAGCTCACCCTTCCTCTCAAGATTGGGTAAGCCCCCGCGCAGCACCTCGTCCCACCACTCGTTTACGCCCCCCCGGGTTCCCTCCCCCCGGCAGCAGCAACCTTCTCCCAGCTCACCTCGCCCCCCCCGGGGGTTCCCCCACCCACCCTCCCACGGCAGCACCTCGTCCCCACCCCCCCCCCAACCCCCCTCCCCAGGCAGCACCCTCGCCCCAGCTCACCTCGTCCCACCTCTTGCAGCACCTCGTCCCACTCACCGTGTCCCATTTAGCACACCTCTCCCGCTAAATCGCCCTCCCGCACACACCTCGTCCCACTCACCCTCGTCCTCCCGGCAGAAAAGCACCTCGTCCCAGCACCCCTCGTCCTCCCGCGGGCAGAAACCCTCTCCCAGCTCACCTCCCCTCCCCCAGCAGCACCTCGCCCCAGTCCCCTCGTCCCCCCAGCAGCACCTCGTCCCAGCTACCTCGTCCTCCCCGCAGCACACCTCTCCCACTCACCTCGTCCCTCCCCGCACACCCCCGCCCATCCACCCTCCTAAAACCCCGCGGCACCTTTTCCCCCTCACCCGTCCTCCCCCCGCACACCCCCCACCACCCCCCCCCCAGCCCCCTCGTCCCCTCACCTCGTTCCCCCGCAGCACCCCTCCCCCAGCTCACCCGTCCCCCGCACAGCCACCCGTCCCGCTCACCCCCGTCCCCCGCAGCAAACCTCGTCCCAGCTCACCTCGTCCTCCCCAGCAGCCCCTCGTCCCAGCTCCCCCTCGTCCCCCCGCGCACCCCCTCCCCAGCTCACCCCCTCCCCCCCCGCCGCAGCAGCACCCGCCCAGCTCACCTCGTCCTCCCCCGCACAGCACCTCTCCCAGCTCCCCCTCGCCACGCCGATCAGCACCCCCATCTCCAGCGCCGCCGCCACCTGCCCCGCTACCGCAGCAGCCCCGGGTCCCCGGGGCCATCCAGCCGCCACTCCCGCCCCCCCTCCTGCCCCCCGCGCCGGACCCCCCCATCCCCGCCACCACCTGCGCCCCAACCCGCGTCCAGCCCTGCCAGCGCTTTTCGCATCCCTTTTCCCGGATCAAAGGCTCCCGGAACTGCCCAAGTGTGGAGCCTTTTTGGACAGGTGCCAAAAGCGACTCCTTTATCCCCCTAGGGGCTTTCATTTGTGTAAAACCGCAGAAAATTTAAACACCCCAATTCTTAAAGGGGACCGAAAAGCGCTGCAGGAGAGCTCTCAAAAGCGCATCCCCGACTCCCGGGGGAACAGCGATCGTTTTTTGCCCTTCAACCCAATTTAATCTACTGACAATTGTTAGATCCTTTTTTCAATCCGTAAAACGGATCCGAAAACCCGGATCACAAAAACCCGGGTGAACAAGCCCTAAACTTTTTTTGTTCCCAAGCAACCCAAAACAAGTTCCACTTTCATTTTTGCAAAGTACTTAGGGAAATGAAAGGGAGCACTGTTTGGGTTGTTATGGCCAATACAAAGTTTTTTAGACCAGACTTTTCAATACAGAACCCTAGTCTTTATACATTGTGGTCTATTTAAAAATTACATGATTGTAAAATGGGAAAAAATTCTGATCTAAAGCAAGAGGCCATAAAAAAACAAAAATGGTTTTTCCAAACAAAGGGGCACTTGCTTCTACCTCTGCTCGCAGATAAAGGGGCATACCTTGGCACCCCCGGATTATTTTTTGATCAGGAATCTAGCTGTCCCCTTATTTAAGGCGAGTTTCGCGTCCCTGTAAAAAAAATAAAAAAATTCTGTACTGAATTCTCTTTTATAAAAAGTTTTCCTGGTCCAGTCCCCCCCGGGAACTCTCTGCACGGTCACTGACCATGCCAAGTGTCACCAATTCGGGCCCTATATTTTTTTTAAACTTAAAAGGCACAGCAGGGTGATTTATTTATTTATTTTGTCCAACTTTTATTATTCAATATCCCCCAATTAGGGTTATGTTCACATCTCTTGCGTGCGGTGTAATACGCTTTTTCCGATGCGTCTCGGTCCATCTAACATTAGCAGGAGTTTTTCACTTCCCGGGAAAGACAGAACCAGCGGCGTTTACATGAAAGATCGCCCGCTGCATGTTTGCATCGCGCATGCCCGGTCTGCTTTGGGATGCGATCCAAAATTTGCATGTCTTTTAAATTGGAGTGCATCCGAAAGTCAACCCCACGGGCCGAAAATGCAAACATGCAGCGGGATCCTCATGTAAAAGGGCCGCTGCGTGTCGGGGTTTTTGGGCCGGCCCAAGTGATAATCTCATTTGGTTTAATTTAAATTAAATTTCGCCTTGGGTCCGTTCGGAGGGATCCAGAAAAACCAACACAAAAGGGGATGTCCCCCACGGACGCAAAAACGCCGTGGAAACATACCCCTTACAGGGGATTTCCCGGTTTGCAAGGGGTTTTCCAAAACAGGGCCCTTTTCCATGGGAAAATTTTTCTTGACATCAGCCCTCCACAACAAGTCAGAGACACTGTTTGATCTGGGGAAACATTGATTGAAAAATTTTAAAATAAATAAAAATTTGTAAAACATCTATTTTTTGGGGCAGTCCCCAAGCAGTGTTTGGGGTTTTTTTTAGAACAGCACCCTCAAACCCGGGGGGCCCCCAGCTGTTGGGGAAACTACAACTCCCATCATTCCCACTGTTATTTGATTAAAATAAATGCAAGAAAAGGGAGTTGTAGTTTCCCCAAACCCCTGGTTGGGGCCGGGAGTTTGAGGGTGCCCGTTCTAGAAGCTCTTTTTAAAAGTTTCAGTGTGGTACTACATGTTCTTTACTTGGGTCTTTCATGTATTACTGAGGGGCATGCAGTGATTGGCGTTTTTAAAGCATCTCTCTTTCAGTGGGGAAATAAATTTTTCGCCCCTGCTCTTTCATGTAATAAAAGGGGGTGCATGCAGTTATTGGTGATCTAGGGAGCGGCTGTCTTCCCCGGGAAAGGTTTCAATACTACATGTTTTAACGCTGCTCTTTACATATAATTGGGGTTTGGGGCATGCAGTGATTGGTTTATCTATAGCGCCTCTCCTTTCAGTAAAAGTGCGGGACAAAAAAGTCCCCCCTTTCTGTCTTTACAAGTAATAGTGAGGTGCATGCAGGTTTATTGGGGGGCTATTTGCGCCCCCTCTACAGACAGTGGGGGCACACAAGTTCCTATTGCCCCTTTACGTGTGCCCAGGACCCCATGGTTTCCCTTTTGCACCAGGTGAGGGCCCCTTTTTTTTTTTCTAGTAAAACCGGTATAAAGTACAAGAACCCAAGGGTTTCTCCTGTCCTCAAAATAAAAAAGTATTTCCAGCTCTCCGCCCCTCCCTTTTTAAGGGCTTAAAAAATCTTTATTAAATTATTTTCCTAATTTCTTTAATTCTTTCATTTTACAAAATTTAGGGCCTTTTTTGGGAAACCCCCTTACAAAGATTTCCAAAGATTTAAAGGCCCAACATAAAACAGTCAAAACCTGGAACCAAGTAAAATTGTGTTTTTGAGGGGAACCCCCTGTAAAAAGGCGGTTTAAAAAGGAAAACCTGTCACTTTGATTAGCCCCACTTTGCTTCGACAAATACAAGCTTTGACAGACCTGCCCGTTTCCCCGGCTGGGGTCCCCCCTTTTTTTTGTAAGATGCTGTATTTTTAAAAAGCAAATTTCCCCCAAAACTTAAATTATAAGCCCGGTGTAAAGCTCCACCCAGGGGAAAAAGGGTTTTGCCCCCCCACGACAGTTATTCTCCCTGTTTTTTCCCCCTATTCAAAATAATAGTTTTAAACAGTTTTAAATGGGTTGGGGGGTAAACCTCAGATGGGCGGGGTTTGAAAAAACTGACACTTTTTTTTGGAAAGAAAACTGCAGATTTTTAGCACTAAAATACTCTAAATTGACAGCATCTTAAAAGAATAAGGGGACACCGCGCTGGGAAAAAGCCCGGGTTTTGAAACAAACTTGTTCCCGTCCTTAGCCAAAAGGGGGGGATAAAAATAGGTTTTCAAGGGGGTCTTTAATAAAGACACCAGGAAAAACACTTATTAACCTTTACACCCGTTTTTTATTGTTTTTGGGGTAGTTTTGAAAGATAAATGCAGGGATTTTTTTAGACCACCAGAAGGGGTCAAACCAATTTATCTATAGTAAAATAAGGGGAAACCCTTCCCCCCCAAATATTTTTGTACAAAACCCCAAAATTTTCCCGGAAATTGTTTTTTTTAAAAAATTTTTGGGAATATTATTAAAAAAATTTATTTTTTTGGGCATTCCTATGCAATTAAAAAATTGGGGATTTTAAAATAAATTTTCCTCTGTGAGAGAGAACTTCCGTAGCGGGGGAGGGCAGACTGAACTCTTTGACACTTTTTTTTTTTGGCTGCTTAACTGTATAAAGTCCCTTTTTACAAAAATTAAGGGTAATAACAATTTATTGCCCCTAAATTTTTCCTTACGGGGATAGATCAAAAGTTACATAAACCCAATTTTTTGTTAGTAATTGACCACAAATTTCCCTGAGAGGAAAATAGAAGTAAATCTTTTTTTTGCACTGGGGAGGGGGGGTTTTTTCAAAGGGGTTTCAGATTCTGCGGGAAAGTTTAAATTTCACTTCTCCAGGCTTTTAAATTTTCCTGAAAGAAAAGGGCTGTCAAGCGATCCCGCGTCCCGCTGGGTAATCATTCCCCCACAGAAGGGAAGGGCAGGTAGAGAATATAATTTTGTGGACTTTAAAAAAAAATTTTATTAAAAAAAACCCCCTACCCAAAAAAAAAAAAACTTCAAATTTCGCATGTTACTTGTCAATAGGGGAAAAAAAAAAGTAGATAGAGTGTCCCTTTTTAAATACCAAAACAATTGAGGGAATTGTCAAAGGGGGAAGGGCTTCTCGGGGAAAAATTGGCATTTTCAGCCCAGCCATCTTTTAAACTACACACCGCAACCCGCACGAAGCTCCACCTTTACACTAATTCAGCCATGTAAACCCTTTGACTCATTCCTCCTGAAAAAATAAGGGGCAATTTTCAGGATCACCTTTTGAGAATATATTGGGAAAATTTAAATTTTTGGCTCTTTTTCTCCCCCCTTTAAAAGGGAAGGGAACATTCCCCAAAAAATGACAAAAAATTTTTCAAGCCTTGTACATTAGAATGTAATATGGTATTTTTTTCTTATCTTAAAGGGGTTGCCACTAATCGATTCATCTCACCCAGTCCTGTTTTCTTGGGTTTTCATTTTGAATTCAGGGCAATTACTGGCTTCCACTAGGCTGCAGTAGAACCAGGTCTGTAGCTATAGCAACAGTGCTGCAGCCATTAGGGTGACAAACAGGCTGAGCAAGTGACCTAGACTGATGCAGCCCATACAAAGGGGAAATTTTCAGAATAGGTAAGACACGTTAATGGCAAACACTCAACCGGGGGACTTTATAGTACACCTTCCAACTCTCGTTAACACTTAATTTCTAATCAGCCAACAAGCGGCAACTCA
Organism: Phyllomedusa bahiana; assembly: GCA_025379985.1. Classification (NCBI taxonomy): domain Eukaryota; kingdom Metazoa; phylum Chordata; class Amphibia; order Anura; family Hylidae; genus Phyllomedusa; species Phyllomedusa bahiana. The sequence goes on from JAODAL010064595.1 coordinate 5,580, forward strand.
GTGCTTTTAGGCATTAGACGGTAAAGACAATCTCCTCATTTAAAACCCGGGCATCATATGGGAAAAAGGGGATTTGAGTGCCTTTGAACGGGGCAGGGTTTTGGTGCCAAAGGCTTGGTCTGAGTATTTCAGAAACTCTGATCCCCCGGGGTTTTTCCCACACACAACCACTCTGGGGTTTACAGAAATGTCCAAAAAAAGAAAAAACACCGGGAGGGGCAGTCCTGGGGGGGAAATGCCTTTTTGATCCCAAAGGGGGGTTAAGGAGAAGGCAACTGGTTGGGCTGATAAAAAGGGCAACAGTGACCAAAAGCCCCCCGTTACAACCAAGGGGGGCAGAAGAGCACTCTGAACGCACAGTACGGGGAACTTTGGGGGGCGATTTGGGCTAAGCCAGAAGACCACACCGGTGCCACTCCTTTCAGCTAAGAACAGAAACTGGGTCCAATTGCCAACACACAAAATTTTGGACAGTAGAAATTGGAAAAACTTTCCCGGGTTTTATGAGTCCGTTTTCGAACACATTGGGAGGGAGGTCAGAATTTGGCGTCAACAACATGAAAGCATGGATCCACCGCCTTGTATCAAGGGTTCAGGCTGGGTGGTGGTGTCATGGTGTGGGGAATATTTCGGGGGCACTTTTTGGCCCCTTTGGGTACAAATTGAGCATCGTTAAAACCCTTGTGAATCACCCCACAAGAATTGAGGCGTTCTGAAGCAAAAGGGGGCCCAAAACCCTTACGCATGTGTACCTAAAAAGGCCGGTGAGTGTATATTGAACGTGACTTGTTTTTTGAAGCTTTTAACAAAAAAAGAAATCCTTGTAGCGAAAACCACTTTAAGATAATACATAAAACGCAAGTAAAGATGTTCTAGATCCAGGAGCCCTTATAGTAGACATAAGTAGTAATAAAGCGTAGCAGAGCTGCCATGATGCTGGAGGATCTGCTTGCTCTGCCAGCACAACAAAGGAATAAAGCTTAAAAACAAATATTAAAAACCTTTTCAAAAACCCCGGAACCTGCGTTGGGAAAAGATACCTCCAACTAAGGGGAGTGGGGCCACAATGACTTCTCTTTGGGGCAAAAATTTTGTTTCTGGTGCCCTTTTGGCAGCTCTTGTCTTCACCATAGGGGAGTTTGGAGTGTGACGAGGGGTGGACGTGTTTTTTTAATGGTAACAAGTTAAACAACCCATTACTACAGGAATGATTGGGACAGAGGAGCCTCTTAAAGCAGAAGTACAGTCCGTGAGATCCAAAAAACTTGCTTTTTTTTGGGGGTGACCAAATATTTAACCCCCCATAATTTGCAAATAAATTCTTTCCAAATCAACAATTGTTTTTTCTGGTTTTGTTTTCTCATTTTTGTCTCTCATAGTTAAGGTCTACCTTTTGATGTCAGTTACAGGCCCTCCATCTTTTTAAGGGGGAGAATTTGAAAATTTGGGGCCGACTAAATACTTTTTTCCACACTGTAATATTCACAAACTCCCTTCTCCCCTTATCATATAACCCTATAATCACAAATTCACTTCTCTTTTCTATCTAAAACCCCTATATATCACAGAGATCACCCTTTCTCCCCTCTATCAAAATAACCCTATAATCCAGAGCTCAGCTCCTCTCCTCTCCTCTATCATATAACCCTATATATCACAACGCTTTATTATCTTACTGCAAGTTTCCTAGTTGGTATAGCTGAAAAAAGACCTATGTTCTGAAGCAAGGGTGGTGAGATGTGGTGACTTGGTGAAATTCTTATATGCCTATGTGTGCTGACATAGGTGAGAATCCTTTATGGAGGTACAGTTAGATCTTATTATTGCAGTAGTAGTTTGTAGCCATTCTGGTGGTCCAGGGGTATTTAGCCAGCTTATGTAAGAGTGCCCTAATGTGCTAGACATGTTCTTAGCCTCCCTCTTCTTCTGAGAGCAGTGGGCTTTCAAATCTGTCCTTTTGCTTATTGATGCCTCTTTTATATACATATTCTAATGGTTAGAGGTCACATTGGTGTAAACAGCGATTCTGAACATTTGGATTGTGTTATTCACAGTGCAGAATTATGTAGATGAATCTCTTTATTACAGAATATTTTGCCCAGTATTCTGAACATTTTTCCATTTCGTTGCCATCTTTAAAAATTCATATTTCATTAGGAATTTGATGAAACCTCACCAAAACGGCCAACGAATCCATATGCGTCGTCCAAAGCAGCTGCAGAAAGCTTTGTCCTGTCTTTCTGGGAAAGATACAAGGTAAGGAGGCGAGGGAAGAGCCAAGGATATATTAGCACTGGGAGTCATAGTCTTTTTCACAGGGTAGGGGTTAAATGAACATCACACAGCCATATGTTGTGAAGTGTGAAATGATTATTTATACTGCTGGATGTATTTAGGACTGAGACCAAAGTGTCCCACCTGCTCTGCCGTGCACCAGCTGTCATTCATTTCTGGGATGCTGAAATTGTTTCCCCTCTGAAGCTGCAGCCAGAGGGACAACACAGATACGCTGATGCATTTTTTTTGCGTATGCATGGCATCTGTGATTCTTTCACTCCTCACAAGGATTGTTCAGTTTAATCAATTAAAAGAAAAAACAAATTTTAAATAAAATTTTAGTACCCATGCATTTCTGATAAAGCGGCATCCATGAACCATTACTAAACCTCACGCGGAGGGATTTCCACGAGTATGTATGTGTCTAGTCCAGGCATCCCAAAAACTGGGCCCCCCACTGTTGGAAAAATACAACTCCCATCATTCCCCTGTTTTACTTCATAAATGCATGATGGGAGTTGTAGTTTCCCAACAGCTGGAGGGCCGCAGTTTGAGGATGCCTGCTCTACTCCATCATAAAGAAAAATGTAGCCAGTCCGAATGTATTTTAATTATTTTTACATACCCATATAGCTTTAGGGATTTTTCACAAATATTTCACAACGAATATAAAGCCGTGATCCCTGCAGTTCATTTTTTTCATTCATGTAAAATCGTATAGCAAAGTATATCCAACTTAAGTGCATTTGCCAGAGAGATTGGTTGCATGTGTCTGCGGTGAACGCCCAGGGCTGAGCGCCCAGGTACGTTTTGGAGGGAACAACAGGTGGGGATTGTCCGTTTGCGCCGGCTGAGGGAAGGAGGATTACCCCGTAAACCTCACCCTGGGCGCCAGACGTTCACCGCAGACACATGCAAACCAATCTCTTGCGCCAATCACTTTAGTATGATATGCTAAAAGATGTTACAAAATAAAAACGAAAGCATGGATACACTTTTTATTCGTTGTGAAATATTTTGAAAAATCCCTAAACTATTGGGGAAGTAAGAAAATTAGTAAAAGCAAGTTTTGCATACATTCGGGGCCGGGTACATTTTCTTTAGATTTACTGGCAGTAGGGGGAGTGGGGAAAACCCCTGTTTCATCCGCTCCGTGACATAAAAAACACAAAAAAAAATCATCTAAAGATTTTCTATGTATTGGGTTCATTCATTTATTTTTCTGTGGGCTTTAGTGTCCGGCGGCTGAACGCACTACTTTACCATACACCTCTGTCTATAAGTTTAAAGGGGTGTTCAGACTCTCTCAAATGCTCGTTCGTGTGTCGGGATATGATGAAAAATAGAAGAAAAGAATCCTACTTCCCTCCTGGATCCCGAATGTAGCAGTGAACGTTCATCGTTGATGCGAAAGGCCACAATTTTGCATAACCTCTGGGAGCTGTGATTGGCTGCACCAAAACAAGGAACGTTCACCGCTACAACTGGGAGAAACTGGGCAGAGGCGCGACAGGACAAGAGCATCCAGGAGGTAAGTAGGATTCTTTTCTTCTGTTTTTCATCATGTCCCAAGATGAACCTAACACCCCTTTAAAAAAGGGGAAACCCTTGACTACTTTTTTGCCCGAACGATGGGCAGCATGAAATTGCTGCAGGTTACCCGGTCCTAACCCTGTGTATTTTACTCCGAAACGCTGCGCCATTCCCGGGTAAAACACCCAGTGAAGTTGTCCTGGGTGCTGGAAGATGAGTCCGATGTGCGGCTTCTGCCTACCCCTTAAGCTTGACTGACAGCTCTATCCCCATAGACAAACAAGGGAAAAAGCTGTCAGTCAAGCTGAGGGAGTGTCAGTCAAGCCTCACATCAGACCGGGCACAGCGGCTTCTCCCTGCACCCCGGACAACTTCCCTGGATGTTTTACCCAGGAACGCCGCCGCGTTTCGGGGTAAAACACACAGAGTTAGGATTGGGTAACCTGCAGCTATTTTGTGCTGCCCATCATTTGGGAAGCATAAAGTAGCTGACAAGTTCCCTTTAATGCTACACCGTGGACACGTTTTTTTCAGTAAGGGCTTGTCCACATGACAAGTATTTCAAGTCTGATTTCACGCGGTTTACGTTTTGAAATACTCATCTAAAACATTAAATAAAACCATCCCCATTGACCTCCAGTAGATAATGTGTTGCAGTACATACAGTCTTCTCGGTCGGTTTTTAAGGGCCAAAAAAAAAAAACTTAGAACATGTTCATTCTATTGTCAGATTTCAGGTAAAAAAAACGCGTCCAAAACTCTATACAAATGGATCGTTTTCTGACTGTAAATCTGATGGGGGAAAAAAACCCTAAAATCCACATGAAATACTCGAGGCGGTTTTCAACTGTAGAATCGGACAAGTAAATCTTACTTGTCGTGTGGACAAAAAAAAAAAAAAAGATTTTAAATTTTTAGCGGCCGTTCCCATGGAACGCAACTGTTTGACCAAAGGCACAGCTATCTGGACAATGGGCGAGGGCTAGAACAAGTACTGCCGTTAACACGTTGCATCTGTGGACAATGTCTTCAAGGATGGAATAGCTCCGTAATTTCCAACTAAAGTTACAGTGAAAAAACCGGGGAATAAAGCGGCAACACGAGCAAAACACATTTGGGGGAATTAAAATATTTTTCTAACTTTGCTAGACCTCTTTTAATGCCCCCCCAAAAAAGTCCAGAGTTTATAAAAAAAAAAAATTGGTAAAAAAAATTTAGACAGACTAGTCTAACTTTACACCTTCTACTAGTGGGCTTACTGGAGGCCAAAATTTTGGTGCACTATAGCAACCACCCAATTCAAGACACACAGTAATTTGACACCAAGGTGGGGAAAAAAATGAAACTGTAAATGATACTTCATGTGCCATTTTGTTCTGTGCAATGTCCCAAGCCTCCTCTTGGTTGACAGCCTCCAATGTAATACAGTGTGCTTTATTTTCTGCTATCCCACATCATAACTGGCAGTGTACACTATACACATAATGGGGCAGACTTATTCATTTTGTCTAATTCTTAGTGTACACTTCAGTGTTGATAAATCTGGTACATGTTTAGACTGTCTAGTCTAACTTTACATCTTCTATTAGTTTACTTCATTTTGTTTGGCGCTTGGTGTCAGACGCTAACCCACGCCCCTATCTGTGAAACCACACCCCTTTAATTTAGGCAACACCTCTTTTGTGGACATGCAAGGTGCAGGAGTGTCCAGAAACTGTCTAAAGCACATAATAAAGTTGCATGTACAACAGAATTGTGGCTCACATTTGCACCACAGTTGCCATGATGAATGTGCCCCATTGTGCTAATCCTGACTACACTGAGTGACAAGCGGCTATCGCTGTGCCAGGATCGGTTGTGTTATTCATAGATATAAGGGCAGATTTATTAATACTGACTTAAATATAGGTATTTTAAGCTAAGTCTTTGCTTAATATATGCCACTAATTGCCCTACAATTTTGTAAAAATTTTTGGTGCACAGGATTATGCACAAAGCCATATCCTTTTTCCATGAAAACACACTGCTTTAGTTGGGCGTGGTGCAGAAGTGTATGCCAGCAATAGTAAATCTGCTCCACTGTGTAGTGAATTTCAGTGCTCTTTCTATGACCATGTATAGTGACCATGTGTGCAGTTTGAGGTGTTAGTATGGTCAATATCCGATTAATCACTCCATTTCTGTTTCTGTGCAGTTTCCAGTTATCATCACTAGGATAAATGTCATGACAACCAGTACCAGACTAAGAAATAAGTGTATGTTGCTTTTTTTTTCAGTGTGTAATGGCTTTTTTGGAAACATTTATAGAATTTCTGCAGTCAACATGCACTTAAAGGATTGTCCCCCAGAGTTTATAGATGATAATAAATACTCACACTTCCTGGTCAACTGATAATTTCTAAGTCCAGCGTACATAGGTGCTCAGTTGCTAATTAGATCAGATAGCTTCTCAAATACTCAGGACTTCTTATCTATCCCTTAAACAAAAGCCTAATACAGTTCTGTTATTTTACAAAATCAACTTTTTACTGCCCACAGCATGACACTGCCAACCTTGGATGACCACTCACGCTACTCATAGAACAAACAGCAGGGAAATTGTTTAAGTGTACTGAGGGAACTGTGCAGTGATGTTCCATAATATCACTAATGCATTGTATGGAAACAGTAGCGAAAAAGAATTAATTGGCAATGTGTAATGGCTTTTTTGGAAACATTTATAGAATTTCTGCAGTCAACATGCACTTAATGTTACAAACCTGAAATGCCATACTGTGAATATGCCTTTAGATTTCAGATTAAAAAGGAATACTTGGGGTCACTCCAGACCCAATACTCTGCATACTTGCCAGCTTCAGTTGATTGTCCGTTCCACCCAATTGTCCAGATAGCTGCAGGACAAACGCCGGTTAAGCTGACAGCTATTGCTCGGCCAAGGGTGCATGTGTGTTTAATGAGGGAACAGGGAGAAGGCTGCAGCCAGACATAAAACCATGCTTGATCCTTCTTTTCTCCAAGAGAGTGAATAAAAGCTAGCTAGTTGGCCAGTCTCACTAAAGTCAACTATTTCAGCCAATGTGCCTAGGCACAAGGCACATTTGTGTTCAGTATATCGGTCAGAGTATATACGTCAGACTTTCTGGTAAAGTTTCAATCCTACTACTCGGAAGTCAAACAAACCCTTTTAGGTTCACACGGCTTATTCAAGCCGTAATTGCGGGACGGATTTCGCCCGCAATTACGCCATGAGTAAGGAGCGGGGCGGGGGCGCTGCCCGCCGGCCCCATAGACTTTCATTATCCACGACGTGTATCCCGCCGGGATAATGTGCATGTCACTTTCTCCCCGCCCGGCGGATTCGCCGAGTGCGTAGGAGAGACGGAATCCATAGTTCTCTGAGAACTGTGGATTACCGTAATGGCTGGGACGGATTCCAGACGTATTGCAGCGCAGTACGGCTGCAATCTGTCCCTGCAATAAGCCGTGTGAACGGCCCTTTAGGGTATGTTCACACGGCGTGTTGAGTCCGTGTGCACACACGCCTTTAGCTCTGTGTTTGGATCGGTCTGTCGGACCCTAACCGGACTCAGACATGCATCTAATCAACACCAGCGTGATTTACATTGCTTTTAATATGAAACACGCATCGGCGATCACACAAGTGATCACAGATATGTGTCTCATTGTGTCTTTTGGATCCGTTTCAAGAATTGACATTCAAATTTTGGTCCGAAAGACACAACAGGAGCCCTATTTAAAACTATAGGGTGCCATCCTGCTGCATCCAAACGCACAGCTGTGTGTTGGATCCGATTAGGATCCAATTGCCGCTGTGCTTTTGGCTGCGATTTTCGGATCCAACACAGATCCAATATTGGATCCAAAAAGGCCGTGTGAACGAACCCTTACAGTCGGAAACTAAGACACTGAGTACAATTCCAACAAACGGTCAGCTTTCAGCAGGGGACTAGATCTGTACGGGACATCGTTCCTGTTCACTGACAACAAGGACTTTGAGCCCTAAGTTATATTAAAAAGGTAATTCATTCCTTCTGAAATGTAATACAATGGTACTTACTGAAGAATTTCACAGTTTATAGCTGCTTGCACTCTATATTTCACAACTGCTTTCCCAATCCTGGTAGCTCTGCTTTAATGTTGGCAGGGCAAGGCATTTTGGTGTTCTAGGCAAGCGGTGTCCCCCCTCCTCTTGAAAAATTTACAGATACACCCTCCTGAGCTAGGTGAACTGGTGAATAAATAATAATAATCTTTATTTATTTAGCGCCAACATATTCCGCAGCACTTCACAAATTCAAGGGTAAACGTACAGACATTACACATTAAAAGAACTTACAAATGAGACACAAGGTGTGAGGGCCCTGCTCGTGAGAGCTTACAATCTATTAGGGTGTATGGGTGAAACAGACGGTAAGAAGTGCCAAGTTTACAATGGTCCAGCCATGTTTCATAAATAGGGGGGGGTTTACATGAAAAATGGGATGAACCTGCCACCCTGACAGTACATCTATATATAAGTGCCTGTGAGTGCCCTAGTGTAAAGGGGGTGACAAATGTGTGTGATAGCAGTTAGGGATTTTTGGGAGGCCAACTGAGAAGATTTTGTTCTCAGGGCCATCTTAAAACTATAGGGTTGTGAATGTGCCTGATCGCCCGCGGTAGCATATTCCAAGAATTGGTGCCCGCACGTGTGAAATCTTGGAGACGGCAGGGAGGTTCGGATGATTGAGTGTAACCTAATATCAGCAGCAGAGCGGAGAGAGCGGGTCGGGTGGTAGACAGAGACTAGGGAGGAGATGTAGGGGGGGGGGGGGCAGCGTTGTGGAGAGCTTTATGAGTGAGAAAGCTGAATTTTATACTGTAATCCTGTACTGAATGGGCAACCAGTGCAGTGACTGACACAGGGTAGAGGCATTAGTATAGCGGCTGGAGAGAAAGATGAGCCTGGCTGCTGCATTCAGGACAGATTGAAGAGGGGAGAGTTTGCAGAGAGGTAGACCGATAAGCAAGGAGTTACAGTAGTCAAGACGAGAAAGGATAAGAGCAGTAATGAGAGTTTAGTTGTTTCCACGGTGAGAAATGATGGATTCTGGAGATGTTCTTGAGGGCAGGTGACAGGAGCGGCAAGGGATTGGATATATGGGGTGAGGACAGATCAGAATCTATTATAACCCCCAGACAGCGGGGCCTGCTCCCTTTAGAAGAAATGGAAAGTAACCAATACAGAAACAGAAATAGCAGGGGGGGGGGGGAAGGGGGGGGGTTGGTTGGTAGATGGCGGAAAAGGACAAGAAGTTCGGTCTTAGTGAGGTTAGTTTCAGATGGAGAGAGGACATAAATGTCAGAGACCAGCGGCCGGGACAGTCACTGGTGTTTTGTAGTCAAGGCTGGAGTGTTTGTCACAGAAGGTGTTATAATTGGGTGTCATCAGCATAGAATGGTACTGGAGCCAAAACCTATTTGATGGTTGCCCAATGGGATGTGTACAATGAAAATAGAGAGGACCTAGAACTGATCCCTAGGAAACTCCAAACAGCAAGAGGGAGAGGAGAGGAGATAGAACCGAAAATGAGACACTGAAGAAGCGGTCAGAGAGGTAGGATGAGAACCAAGTGAGAGCGGAATAAAACACAATCATGCCATCTGTTTTTGGAGTTGTAATATAAATAAATTGTCTTTATTCTGCGAGTCAGTATAGTCCTAATTTACTTTGCAGTTTACTGAGACTAATATATTTTTTTTATTTTTCCCATCTATGGACCAATATTAGGGCCTGTAATTTTTTTTCTTCAGCATAAAGTGTTGTTTTTCGGATACCTGTTACTTTTTGATCATTTTTTCCCCCCAATTTTTTGTGAGGCAGTTTAGACATTGGGAATTTTTTTTATTCTGTTCACCATGTTGGATGATACCAATTCTGTTTTAATATTTTTGTTTCCTTTTTTTATTTGAAAAATGGAGTTAGGAGTTTTTCTAAATTTTTACACACTGCAGTACTAGTGTATAGCAGAGTAGTTTGCAGTTACTGCTCTGCTATTACTTCCTGCCTCTACTAGAGTGTAAAAAGGGCAGTAAAATGGCAAGCCTGGCAACCTTCATTAGGTGCCTTGCTGTCAGGACTGCCTGTCAACATTCTGCAGTTGCATTGCAGGGGAGCCAAAAAAAAGATGAGAGGGGAACACCTCCCCCCACACAAGGGGACCCCCACCTCAAGCACCTCTTGCATAACTGCTAAGATATCTAGTCACGTTTAAAGGGGTTTTCTCATTACAAGCTTGCAAGCAGAACACCTGCATTGCTGTAAGCAGTTATACATACAGTCTGAACTGATGAAACAAATGTGAGAAATGCACTCTGCCCCCCCTCCCTCTGTTATCAGGCATGATGTAGAGGGGAACAGACTGTATAAGGCTGTGTTATATGGGTGATGGGAGCAGACTGGATAAGGCTGTCTTATATGAGGGAAGAGTGAATCTAGCAGCTACAAACTCGGTAATTGCCCAGATCCTTCAGAAAGGGCTGAGAGATAAGCTTAGAGTGGAGTTGAGACAACCTTTATTATACAGACACAGCTCAGAGGGGAGTAAGCAGAGAGTGCAGGCAGCCATTCACAGCACAGGGGGCGTGTCCTGTCAGGGGGCATGTCCCAACAGGCTAAATGAAATATCAGTTAGCCAATCACAGAAAAGGACCGTGGCCCGACCACCTGCTGCAGTTTTAGGTGTCAAACACACAGTTTAGCTTATGTTTGCTATACTAAGTGATTTAGCTGATACAAACCAATTGCAAAAGTCCTTATTTTTACATTACAGATATGATCTTTGTAGCGAGAACTCCTTTAACTGCTGAGATCAGAGTTCTCTCTGGACCCACCCGCTGAAGGCATTTGCGCCTGTAACGAACCATGTATAGAGTGGGCTCAATTCCCTGACCTGCTCCATACATCCTTGCACCCCCTTACCGAAAGTCCGAGGTAGGTTCCCTAGACGATTGCCCACCTCTGCCTAAACGTGGTCATGACCCTACTTACACACATAGGGAACTCTCTCCCTGTGTTTGCGACATGCAAGAAGGGACCAGGCTGCCTTTGACAAATAAGCCTTCTCTATCTCAGAATCAGCTGTGACAGAGAAGCAGACTAACCACCTTTGAATAAATAATAAAACTTTATTTAACACAGAATATTAATTACAATGTATATATCTGCATACCTCAAATCCCCTGATGACGCTGCGTTTAGCAGTGAAAAATGTAGGGATGTTATCGATCATCGTTTTAACTTTACACTGCACTTGCTCTGTGTTAGGGTTGTCCAACTGCAGAGGAAAAATTTTGTTTCTTTTCTTAACTATAATTATTTTGCCAAGAATTAAGTTCCTGCTGGTAGTTAGCAACTCACTTTTCCATAGCGGTTGTATAGCTCGGGCTGTGGAGTCGGCAAGCCGAAGCCCCGACTCCTCAATTTCCCAAACCTCCGACTCCTGACTCCCACAGGCGATGTTTAAGGATAACTTTATGTAGTAAAAGGGTAACTCGGCTGTTTATCACCTTATGATACAAACAATCAAACATTTAGATAAAAAACAACCTGACAAGAAAAGGGTAACAAATGTTTTTTGATCTTTTTGAACTATTGGGAAGAGTTGAAGAAAAAGCTGTTTTTGTATCCAATCCAGCTGCACCAACATTGGGAATGTGTAAAAGAACCGGGATCAGATTTTGGTCAAGACTTGCTTGAATCTGGTTCCGAGCCGAAAAGGATTCAGGAGAGTTTAAAAAACCAAAGGTGGATTTCCCAAATACAACAAAATAATAAAAATTAAAACATTTTGATTTTTAGGAGAAAAACAGTAACAATGCAGTTACAGGAAAGAATCGCAGAACAAGCAAAAAATATTGCAATCAAATTTATGTATAAGATAGGTAAATGACTTTTTAAAAAAATTTTAACAGTAGCCCATGTATAAAAGCTGTAGGGAGGGAGGCTAAGAGCCTAAAATCACAAGTTCAAAACCATTGTTACCATTTTGCTTGTCAGTTAAAATATATTTTTGGGCATGACTTTGGACACAAAAAAATTTTTAATATGCAAAACAATGCAGGAACATTGTGGGGCTCGAATTTGTTTTTGAGAAAAGTATTCCTCCATCAATCCTGCTACAACCTCACACGATTCATTTTTTCCAGGCTAGAGAAAAAAGCCCTCTACACTAACTTGGGTTTGGGGGGCCCCCGGTGACCACAGGGGGAACATCCAACAAAGTCAGGGTTAAAGGCCAAGTCCGTTTTGATGAATGTTAACCCCTCTACTTCTTTGAAAAACAGGTGAAAAAAGTGGCTGAAATCTTTTTGCCCTGGGGGGCAGAATCTTTTTCCCCCGGGGGAGCGCTTTGCCGCTCCCTGTCACAATTTTCAATCCTCATGTATAAGGGTAAGATATGGGAGCGTAGCCTGGCCGGACCCAAATTTCCCTTTCTCTTTGCACTGCATCGAACTAACTGGGCCAATTTTTATATATTTTGGGAGTCGGAGTCACCATTTTATGACCTCCGACTTCTGCAAAATAGCCACCGCTCCACGACCCGACTCCACAGCCCCCGTATAGCTAGTGCTACAAAGGGTTTATAAACTGGGGTTAAAAGGGGTTTTTTTTGTCTATATCCCCCCCCTGTTACAGTCAAAAAAACCCAAACAAAAAAGGCACATCTATTATTAGGGGCCTTCTGAAAAGAAAATTATTGAATTTTCCCTAAAATATTAAGGGGGATGTTCACACGGGTTTGTTAAATTTCCTTTTTTGGTTTCCCAAAAATGGGGCCCCAATAGATTTAAAAATTCAAGTGTAGGGACATTTATTTCAATGTAATTGCATAAAACGGGTGCGGGCAAAGAATTTAAAGGGGGTTTTCCCCGATTTATGTTAGGTGGGATCCTTTAAAATGGGGGTTTTTAAACACTTTTCTAAATACATGTCATTAAAAAAGTGAAACCTTGAGATCTACAGCCCTTTCCCCACATGCCCTAGTTTCCTGACCATTTACATTTGACAGGACCAAAAGCTGATCTTGCATTTTTTGCACTTTTTCGATGGCAGGGGAAAATCAATGGCTTTTAAGGGGCGGGGAAAAAAAATCCTGTCTTTTGTATAGAGAATCCACTGGTTGTAATGTAATTATCTGATAAACATGCAGACCTCCCTGCCAGTTCCCCCCCCCTCCTTTTTCAAAAAAAAA
>JAODAL010064596.1:0-18643 GCA_025379985.1 Phyllomedusa bahiana
GGTGGGGGGCTGTGGCTTTTTGAAGGGGCGTGGCATACCGACAAGATGGGCGTGTCCATGCAAATTTTTGCCGCGGCGCTTTTTCACTTTCAAAAGTTGGCAACTATGCCTCTGCCCCAGGCCATAGAGCTGGAGACACTTGTGCTCATAGAGGGGCTTCATTCCCTGCATTTCCAAACCACTTTAACCCCAATGTCTAAGAGGAGTAGATCCAGGCAGCGGCCGCCGACCATCCCGTTACCCATCTCCCGATAAGTAGAGGCACAGACGTGGGACCTGGATCCATGACCTTTATTACACTCCGTCACCCGCTCCTACCCCATCCACCCCAGCAGGAGCACCCACCGGACTCCACCTAGGACTCCACCGGACTCCATCTAGGACTCCACCGGACTCCACCTAGGACTCCACCTAGGATTTCACGGCCGAAGCAAATCCAACTCGGTTATTGCTGCGATCAAAAGCCACAAAATATTCACGAATGAAGATGTCACCGAGGATCCAAGGCCCCGAAGTGATCTGGAACCCACTGGAGCAGGATCCGGAGAGCTGGGGAGACAAGCAGTGGATCATGGGCTGCTATTACTGGTCTGTGGCCCCGCAGCTCGGGGCCCGGGAGCCTACGTCCTCTACTCTTCTACTAATTCTGGATGGGAAATATTTACAACTTTTGTTTCCAGTCCCGAACGAGAATCTGCGGCATCTGATCCGAGCCCCGAACATCGCTCCATAGAGACCTCCCTGATGATGGAGCCGAGAACTGCTCATATTACAGCAGCTGTGACGGCGACTCCAAACAAACTATAGGATATGGTGCACTCACTAGTGCCCTCTAGAGGTAGATTGTCAGGAGAGTGTGTATACTCACTAGTGCCCTCTAGATGTAGATAGTCAGGAGAGTGTGTATACTCACTAGTGTCCTCTAGAGGTAGATTGTCGGGAGAGTGTGTATACTCACTAGTGCCCTCTAGATGTAGATTGTCAGGAGAGTGTGTATACTCACTAGTGTCCTGTAGATTGTCAGGAGACTGTGTATATCACTAGTGCTCTAGATGTAGATTGTCAGGAGACTGTGTATACTCACTAGTGTCCTCTAGAGGTAGATTGTCGGGAGAGTGTGTATACTCACTAGTGCCCTCTAGAGGTAGATTGTCAGGAGAGTGTGTATACTCACTAGTGCCCTCTAGAGGTAGATTGTCAGGAGAGTGTGTATACTCACTAGTGCCCTCTAGATGTAGATTGTTAGGAGAGTGTGTATACTCACTAGTGCCCTCTAGAGGTAGATTGTCGGGAGAGTGTGTATACTCACTAGTGGACTCTAGTGGTAGATGGTCGGGAGAGTGTGTATACTCATAGTCCCCTCTAGATGTAGATTTTTCGGAGAGTATGTATACTCACTAGTGCCCTCTAGATGTAGATTGTCAGGAGAGTGTGTATACTCACTAGTGCCCTCTAGAGGTAGATTGTCAGGAGAGTGTGTATACTCACTAGTGCCCTCTAGATGTAGATTGTCAGGAGAGTGTGTATACTCACTAGTGCCCTCTAGAGGTAGATTGTCAGGAGAGTGTGTATACTCACTAGTGTCCTCTAGAGGTAGATAGTCAGGAGAGTGTGTATACTCCCTAGTGTCCTCTAGATGTAGATAGTCAGGAGAGTGTGTATACTCCCTAGTGTCCTCTAGATGTAGATAGTCAGGAGAGTGTGTATACTCACTAGTGCCCTCTAGATTTAGATTGTCAGGAGAGTGTGTATACTCACTAGTGCCCTCTAGATGTAGATTGTCAGGAGAGTGTGTATACTCACTAGTGTCCTCTAGATGTAGATTGTCAGGAGAGTGTGTATACTCACTAGTGCCCTCTAGATGTAGATTGTGAGGAGAGTGTGTATACTCACTAGTGTCCTCTAGATGTAGATTGGCAGGAGAGTGTGTATACTCACTAGTGCCCTCTAGAGGTAGATTGTCAGGAGAGTGTGTATACTCACTACTGACCTCTAGAGGTAGATAGTCAGGAGAGTGGTATACTCACTAGTGCCTCTAGAGGTAGATTGTCAGGAGGGGTGTATACTCACTACTGCCCTCTAGATGTAGATTGTCAGGAGAGTGTGTATACTCACTAGTGCCCTCTAGAGGTAGATTGTCAGGAGAGTGTGTATACTCACTAGTGCCCTCTAGAGGTAGATTGTCAGGAGAGTGTGTATACTCACTAGTGCCCTCTAGATGTAGATTGTCAGGAGAGTGTGTATACTCACTAGTGTCCTCTAGATGTTATATACTTAAGTCACTTGTAGCTTTCCAGCTCCTCCTGACATTGTGCTGCATCCCGCTGACGTCTCTTCTGGTTCCGCACCTATATTCTGGACCTGGATCCTCAGACTCTGCGTCCACTTTGCTATCACTGTCCTTGGCCGGTTGGTAGATTACCTTGGACATAGCCATGGTAGGAGATGCTCACCTGGCTGATGTAAGCTGCGGCTGGCACCGGGTACTTCACCCCATTGATAGTGATGATCATGTCCGGCAGCGAGCTGATGGTGGCACAGGCCACATGGTACTAGGATTCAGAAGATGCTGATGTTATTAGTCCACTCTACTATGTGGTATCAGAGCCATCCTACATCAGTATCATCTGCTCTATCATTACATTGTAATCCACCATCTAGAGACTGGAAAATAAGGAGTTAAAACCGCAAACTGGTTTCCATTGGCTGAGACTCATGGATCGATGTCCATTGTGAGGAGCCGCACTACCAGGAGGTGCAAGACCATCTACTACGAAGAGTCCAGTAGTCATGGTTAGGGCGTAGGTCACATGTCCAGTTTCAGTTCTTGTACATTTAATAGTACAGAGGTGCATGAAAGTTTGTGAACCCTTCTGAATTTTCTAAATTACGGTATAAATCTGAAGTAAAACTGCTTGAGATTTTCACAAAAGTCCTAGAAAAAGATAAAGAATGAAAGCCAATGAGCGAGTCTCAAATATTAGACCTGGTTATTTATGTGAAAGTTAAGGGTTAGCAGATAATGGTGACAATAAAATCCAGTGTTTTCTATCAATGCTCATCAGGCTGGAGAAGAGTTGTTGATGCTCATCAGGCTGGAGAAGAGTTGTTGATGTTCATCAGGCTGGAGAAGAGTTGTTGATGTTCATCAGGCTGGAGAAGAGTTGTTGATGTTCATCAGGCTGGAGAAGAGTTATTACTGTTTCTAGTCAGCAGGAATCTCTGGATTATGCTACAGTCCATAATGTTCTCTTCTGGCTCCCAAGACCTTTCCTCGGGTCCGAACCCCTTCCAGTCAACGAGAAAAGATTGTTTCCCTCTAGTCCTCCTCATACCCAAGATTTCCTTGACCACAAATACATTAGAGGCATCAGCCACAGATGAAGGAGGGACTGCTTTCCGAGAGAAACGATTCAGGACCAGGGGTTTTAGTAGCGAGACATGAAAGGAGTTCGGGATGCGCATGGTAGGTGGGAGCCGGAGTTTATAGGCCACCGGGTTTATGCGCCTAAGGACCTCGAAAGGTCCCAAAAAGCGGGGTCCCAGTTTGTAGGTTGGGATCTTGAGGTGGACATATTTGGCAGACAGCCACACCTTGTCACCCGGGGAGAAGACTGGAGGAGGACTTTTTTTATCTGCTTGCGCCTTCGTGCGCTCAGAAGCACGGAGCAGAGATTGGCGGGTCAGGGACCAGATGGTCTTCATGTCCTTGACCAGTGCGTCCGCCGCCCGGACCTCAGATGGGGATGCTAGTGGGAGAGGTGGGCGGGGATGCAGACCGTACACGATGTAGAAGGGGGAAGCACCTGCGGACTCAGAGTCTAGGGAATTATAAGAAAATTCAGCCCACAGAAGCAAGTTGGACCAGTCATCCTGTCGAGCCGAGACGAAGTGGCGCAGGTAACACCCCAAAACCTGGTTGACTCTTTCCACCTGGCCATTCGTCTGAGGATGGTAAGCTGAGGAGAAATCAAGCTTCACCTGGAGTTGAGAACAAAGGGCCTGCCAGAATTTGGAGACGAACTGGACCCCCCGGTCCGAGACGATCTGCAGAGGAAGTCCGTGCAGGCGAAAAACGTGGAGAAAGAACAGCTCGGCCAGGTGCGGGGCAGAAGGCAGGCCTGGCAAGGGGACGAAATGCGCCATTTTGGAAATCCGATCTGGGACCACCAAGACACGGTAGTACCGGACGAAGGGGGAAAATCAATTATAAAGTCCATCGCCACGTCAGACCATGGTTGCGTAGTGGGTGCAAGAGCCCCGCCGGTCTGTGACGAGGTATCTTGTTGCGGACACAGGAGGTACAAGACTCGACAAATTCCTTGACATCTTTAGTGAGGTCCTGCCACCAGTAGAACCGTGAGATCAGGAGAAATGTCTTGCAAGCACCAGGATGCCCGGCTACCAATGAGCAGTGTCCCCACTTCAGGATACGCCTCCGGAGCGCAGGCCTCACGTATGTCTTCCCAGGTGGGACTTTCCGGAGGTCGACGGGAGCAGCGGAGATAAGACGTTCCAGGAGAATTATGTGCTCTGGGGTAGCTTCTTCACCCACCACATCGGAGGCACGGGAAAGGACATCAGCCTTCACGTTCTTCTTTTTTTTTTTTTTTTTTTTGTAAATTTTTTTTTTTCTATTACATTTTACAATAAAAAAAACATATAATAACTGTCCATTAGATGAGATACTACTCGACACACAAATAAATAATATAAGGCATCATTAGTACAGATAAGAAAAGTACTAAGCAATGAAAGTACAAAATAGCACTAATGA
This sequence comes from Phyllomedusa bahiana, assembly GCA_025379985.1. Taxonomy (NCBI): domain Eukaryota; kingdom Metazoa; phylum Chordata; class Amphibia; order Anura; family Hylidae; genus Phyllomedusa; species Phyllomedusa bahiana. Next base: position 4,778 of record JAODAL010064596.1, read on the forward strand.
CATACTTTGTTATCATAATAATAAGAATGAAGCAAAAGTAGTCTCCATCTTCACTAAAGACAGAAAAAGAAAAAATAATAAAGTAACCCTCCCCACACACAGAAAAAAAAACCCAAAAACAACACAGAACAGTGGTACCCATACGCAGTTATGTATAAGAGACATAATCACATACACCTATGTAATCAAGTAAGGTCTGGAATAAAAGGTGAAAACAAATACTGTGCTGATACAATGCTGCGAGATCATCACACGGCCCCCGCCCCATAACACCCGAGGGAGAGAAATAGATAGAGGACAAATTCATCCCCAACTCTGACGCAGTCACCAAGGGAGTATCCAGGGCACGGTGTCCGGATATGGCTGAGGTACAGCTCCCATGTTATGGGGTACAGACATCCAAAGCCCCCAGAGTGCCCGCTAGTCGAGAGGAGAGATACCAGGAGGTGTAGACAAAAGGCTGCATGATCTCCTGGGGGGTGTAAAAGTTACCTATGAACTCCTGCCATTTCTTGAAAAATTTAGAGCATTGGGTTTCCTTAGTCCTGATGATGTCGATTCTGTCCATTTCCAGATGATGTTTGACCGCCTGGATCACTTCCTGCAATGTAGGGACAGTTGGTTCCAACCATTTGGCCACGAGGCTTCTTTTAGTCGCTAATAAAAATATGTGCAGAATTGGGTGGTTCCTAAAATGTTGTGGTAAATTATGGAACAGGAGCTGTGTTGGCTCTAAAGTTGAATGACACCAAAACTAAGATTCAGGTTTTATGACTGTCTCCCAGAACATCATGGCTTCCACAATGTTCAATCTATGGACAATCCGTGCGGTTGGGGGTGCCACATTGGAGACAGACGTCAAACGGTCTTGGACAGCTGGACTGGGGGGGATTATTAACAGCCGTAAATTGCGAATGGCATATTCTAAGAAGGCCCCCGCCAAAATGTTCTTAGTGGAGGGAGGGGGAGGGGGGATCTGGTGTCGGGTTTCCATGCTGCCTGGTTTAACCCTTGTGTGCCTGCCCCCCTCTGTCTACACAGAAAAGGGGGAAGCATGCCCCGGTCGTTACTATAATATATGTTTTTTGGGAACGTGACTAACTAAAACTAACAGTCGGGGCATGGAATACTTTAGCTCCCCTTTATTAGTGAGAAAACCTGATAAAAAAAACCTGCCCTTTTTTTTTGTTGGAGTTTGGGGGAGACTTGTAAGCTAAGCGGGGGATAAAACCATGCCCCCCTTGTTTTTTAGCACACGGGCTTCATTTTTCCTCTTACACTCCTAATCACCCCTCTCCTGTACAACCCTGGGAGGCACACAAGGGGGAACCTGGCAGCAACCCCCCCCCCCCCCCCCCCCCCCCCCCCCCCTGTATGAAGTTATGTACTGCCTTGTGCGAGGGGAGGGGGGGAGGAGGCAGAAGGACAGACCAAAACACGCCCCTCATTCAATTTAACCAGGCTCACTGACGGGGCAAAACCCCGAAATGAGAAAAATCCTTTAAATTACACCAAAACTTAAGTTCAAAGTTTGTTGACTGTCCCCAGAACTTCATGGCTTCCACACGGGGCCCATATACTATGGAAAAAATCTGTGGGGGGGTCCCACACTTGGGGCCCGGACGTAAAGGTTGGGAAAAGCGGGAGGGGGGGGAGGAGTTTTAAAGCCGAAAATTGGGGAAGGGGGGGGCAATTCTAAAGAAGTGTCCCTCCACTTCTCATTAACTATATATTTATGGGATCTTCAACCATCCCTGGAGAATTGTATATAGTATCATCCTGGTTAGGGTAGACCTTCTCCCACTTAGCAAAATCCTGCAAGGCCCCTCCTCTTCTGAACCCCTACGAAGACCAGCATATAGCGCTGATAGAGAGTGGTCTGTTGAAGAAGTAGGGCCGATAACATTATCAAAAGCATTCAACTTAAAATGAGACGGCCTCATGTCCTTCTATAAAAACTCACTATTTGGGAGTAGGCCAAAAAATGCGATGGTGGCAAGGAATATTTTTGAGATAATTCTGAGAGAGAGTAAATCCGTTGGTGGGAAGGGTGAATAAGCTGGGAAATAGTTAAGATCCCTTTACTCCTCCAGACTTTAAATTGGGGGTTATCAAGGCCAGGTTTGAATTCTGGGTGCCCATAGATAGGAAGGTATCTACTGGTAGGGCAGAGAGAACGGGGTTCTACAGGCCTTCCAGGCTCCGATCGTGTCCCTCACAATGAGGCGATGTTTCGCCACCTTAGGAAGAGCAGAATATTTGGTATGAAGAAGGCCTGGAAGCGTCCATGGGTGAACCAGTGCCGCCACAGTAGAGAGATTGGAATATCTGGAAGACTGTTTAACCCGATCCGATCCGTGACGCAGGAGGCTAGCTAGATTATACAACCTCAGAACCGGCAAATTCAGCCCCCCCCCCCCCATATCCCTTGGGAGGATCAGCATAGCAAGGGCTATCCGGGGGCGTTTTTTATTCCATAGGAAAGAAGTGAAAGCGGTATAAAGTTGACGGTCATCTTTATGTCTAAGCAATAAGGGGATTGTTTGTAACAAATATAGTATTTTTGGGAACGTCATCATCTTGAGAAGATGAGCCTTAGCGAGTAAGGGGAGCGGAAGATGCATCCATCGTTCTAGTTCCTTACCAATTTTGAGGAACAGAGGGGGGTAATTGAGGTGATAAATAGACTCAGGGGACTTACCGATATTTATTCCCAGATACTCGATGGAGGCACAGCCTTCACGTTCTTTTCGGCAGGGCGGAAGTGAATCTGTAAATTAAGGCGGGAGAAGAAAAGCGACCACCTAGCTTGCCGTGGATTAAGTCGCTGGGCCGTCTGGAGGCACTGGAGATTCTTGTGATCCGAGTAGATACAAATGGGATGCCGAGCTCCTTCCAGCAGATAACGCCATTCTTCCAGAGCCAGTTTGATGGCTAATAATTCCCAGTCTCCGATGGTGTAATTCTTCTCCGCCTGTGAAAAAGTCTTAGAAAAGAAGCCACAAGTGACCGTTTTGCCTGTGGACCCCTTTTGCGTGAGGACTGCTCCAGCTCCCACCGACGAGGCGTCTACTTCAAGCGAAAAGGGTTTCGCGGGGTCTGGCCGCGACAGGATAGACGCAGTGGCAAAGGCAGTCTTTAGTTTGGAGAACGCTTCCTCGGCCTCTGAAGGCCAGCTGCCTGGATTAGCGGGAGAAGTGCGGGATGAACTGCCGGTAATAATTGCAGAAACCCAGGAATCGCTGTACGGCCCGAAGGCCCACTGGGCGTGGCAATTGCAATACGGCCGACAACTTGGCTGGGTCCATCCGTAGACCTTGGTCCGAGATTATATAGCCCAGAAATGGAAGGCTGGCTTGATGGAAGAGGCACTTCCCTAGCTTGGCATACAGGTGGTTAGCTCATAGGCGCTGCAGCACCTGGCGTACATGGACGCGATGAATCTCAAGATTAGGGGAGTACACCAAGATGTCGTCCAGGTAGACCACGACACAGGTATAAAGGAGATCCCTGAAGATGTCATTCACGAACTCCTGGAAGACAGCCGGCGCATTACACAGTCTAAAAGGCATGACCAGGTATTCAAAGTGCCCGTCCCTGGTGTTAAAGGCCGTCTTCCATTTGTCGCCCTTGCAGATTCGGACCAAATTGTAGGTCCCTCTCAAATCCAGCTTGGAGAAGATCCGTGCGCCCCGTACACGGTCAAATAGCTCCGTGATCAATGGTAGAGGGTACCGGTTTTTCACCGTGATCTTGTTAAGACCTCTGTAATCGATGCAGGGCCGTAAGGAACTGTCCTTCTTTTCCACGAAGAAGAATCCCGCACCCGCGGGAGAAGAGGACTTTCGAATGAACCCCTTCTGGAGATTCTCCCGGATGTACACCAACATGGCGCGTGTCTCAGGAACGGATAAGGGGTAGACTCTGCCCCGAGGAGGACTGGTACCAGGCAGTAAGTCAATCGGGCAGTCGTATGGACAATGAGGAGGAAGACTCTCGGCCTGTTTCTCAGAGAACACATCGGCGTACTCCAGATATTCAGGCGGTAGGCCGGGCAGCGGTACATGAAGGGTCGAGCGGGAGCAGGAAAGCACCGGGCGAGGTGCCACCACACAACGCCCCCGACATTTGGGACCCCAGCGAGTTACTTCTCCAGACGTCCAGTCTAGCGTAGGAGAGTGGAGCCGTAGCCAAGGAAGCCCGAGGAGGACCGCCGAAGAGGAGCGAGGCAACACGTAGAAGGAGATCTTCTCCTTATGTAGGGCCCCTATGTGGAGAAACAGTGGTTTGGTGATAAATTGTATGGTGTCGCTAAGCAGTTCCCCGCTGGCTGAGGAGACCACCAGCGGTTTCTCCAGGCGGACCACCGGGAGACGATACTGCATCACCAGGGACCGGTGGATGAAGTTCCCGGCAGAGCCCGAGTCCAACGAGATTCCAGCGTCAGTCACGACCTGCATCGGCATCATCAGGCGTGGAGAGGAGGAATTTGCACCTAGGAACGCATCTCCAACAGAACCTAGATGCGGGAGTTTCCCGCATGCTTGGGACGTTGGGGACAATTCCTCCGGTAGTGCTCTGGGCTGCCACAGTAGAGGTTCTTTTGCCGATGCTGAGCCAACTCCTGCTCTGTGAGGTGAGCCCGATCAATCTGCATGGGCTCCTCAGCGGCTGTTGGCGACTGTTGCACAGGAGGCCTCTGGAACACTGGTGCCAGGCGTGGGAACCGGCGAGGTTGGGCTAACTCACGCTCTTGCCGAAGTTCTTCTTCCCTTTCGGTGAAGCGCGATGCGGGTGGCCAACTGGATCAAGACGCTGAGGGAAGATGGGATGTCTCTCACAGCCAAAACATCCTTAACTCGACTTGAGAGCCCTTTCTGAAAGGTGGTGCACAGAGCGACCTCGTTCCAAGAAAGTTCTGAGGCTAAGGTGCGGAATTGCACCGCGTAGTCTCCTACGGACAACTCCCCCTGGCGTAGGTTTAGGAGGGCTGTCTCGGCGAAGGATGCACGTGCTGGTTCCTCAAACATGTTGCGGAATTCCCTGAGGAACGACTGTAAGTCCGCCGTTACCGGATCGTTCCTGTCCCACAGAGGTGTGGCCCATGCCAAGGCCTTCCTGGAGAGCAGGCTAACTACGAATGCCACTTTTGCACGTTCGGACAGGAACTGATCGGCCATCAGCTCCACGTGCATAGAACATTGGGTGATGAACAACCTGCAGAGTTTCGGGTCTCCGTCGAACTTGGACGGGAGCGACAGCCGAAGCTTGGGGCCCTCCGGGGCCAGAGGCACGGCCGACGCTGGAACAACCACGGAAGATGGCGAAGGTTGCTGCTGGGCGGTGATGAGCTGCTGCATCATGGTGGACAACTGGTTCAGTTGCTGCGCCTGTTGGCCCAGTTGCCGTGATTGCTGGGCAACAATGGTCGTTAGGTCCGCCACACTGGGCAGTGGCACCTTGGCGGGATCCATGGCCGGATCTTACTGTAACGGTCTGAGGTAGTGTATCCGCTGGACCACCGCAAGCGATGGTGGAAGCCCACACCAGGGAGCGGAATCTAAGTAGGTCGCAAAGCGGGATGGACTTGCTGCGGCGGGAGTCTACCAGGTCGCTTCCACTGGCGGAACTTGCTTGCAGTGGCAGCCAAGGGTAGGTGAGGTACAAATAGGTCAGGCAGGCTCGTAGTCGGGGACAGGCAGGAAGGTCAGGGCAGGTGGCAGAGATTCGTGGTCAGGAACGTAGGCGAGAAGGTTCGGTACACGGTAATCAGAACAAGGCAACAGGAACGCTTTCTCAATAGGCTATGGGCACTAAAGATGCGGCAAGGCTACCAGGAAGAGGCAGGCTTAAATAGGGGCAGTGCCCGGCAATAGCCAATTACCGGCGCACTGGCCCTTTAAATCTAACACTGCCGGTGCGCGTGCCCTAGGTAGCGGGACTGCACGCGCCGAGGGACAGAGGCAGACAGAGAAGGAGCGTGGCCGGGTAAGTGGACCTGGGCACTGGCAGGGGAGCGAGCGAACCCCCGACCCGACGTGCAAAACGGGGCGCCGCAGGACACAGGGGCACGGATGCACCTGCAACCCGGGACGGGGGTCGCAGGGGCATCCGTGACACTGGAGAAGAGTTGTTGATGCTCATCAGGTTGGAGGAGAGTTATTACTGTTCATCAGCCTGGAGGAGAGTTATTAGTGTTCATCAGCCTGGAGAACAATTGTTGATGCTCATCAGGCTGGAGAAGAGTTATTACTGTTTATCAGCCTGGAGAAGAGTTGTTGATGCTCATCAGGCTGGAGGAGAGTTATACTGTTCATCGGGGCCGAACCGGAGAGTGCATATAATGCGCCATACACGGCGGAAAAGACGTATTACAGTGTTCACGACACTGGAGAAGAGTTGTTGATGCTCATCAGGCTGAAGAAGAGTTATTTCTGTTCATCAACCGGAGAAGAGTTGTTGATGCTCATCAGGCTGGAGGAGAGTTATTACTGTTCATCAGCCTGGAGGAGAGTCATTAATGCTCATCAGGCTGGAAAAGAGTTATTACTGTTTAGCAGCCTGGAGAAGAGTTGTTGATGCTCATCAGGCTGGAGAAGAGTTATTAGTGGTCATCAGCCTGGAGAAGAGTTGTTGATGCTCATCAGGCTGGAGAACAGTTATTAGTGTTTATCAGCCTGGAGAAGAGTTATTAGTGGTCATCAGCCTGGAGAAGAGTTGTTGATGCTCATCAGGCAGGAGAACAGTTATTAGTGTTAATCAGCATGGAGAAGAGTTGTTGATGTTTATCAGGCTGGAGAAATGCTGTAAATGCTCATCAGGCTGCTGAAGAGTTGTTAATGCTCACCAGGCTGGAAAAGGGTCACAGAACCATCTATTAAAAGTCTGGACTCCACAATCCACATCAGACAGATTGTGTAAAAATGGAGGATGTTCCGGACCATTTTTACCCACCCAGCAGGACTCCGCCAACAAAGATCATCCCAAGAGCCATAAGATCCTGGTCCTTGAGGTCACAGAGGACCTGAACTCAACTCTAAGCGACTTATGGCTTTATTCACATTACATAATGTCTATGAGTCCAGGACACTGACCAACAATGTTGCAGTTTTCTGGAGATCACCTGGACAAGCCAGAGAACGAGACCAAAATATATGTTTGCTCCTATATGAAAAGAGATATGTTTACAGAAAAGAACACCCTGTATCCAGCATAAAACATCATTCTGTCTGTGACACACGGTGAAGGTGATCATCATGGATCATACCATCTGTGACACAGTAGTGTTAGTATGATTGATCAAACCATTTGTGACACACAGTGGTGTTAGTATCATGGATCAAACCATTTGTGACACAGTGGCGGTAGGATCATGGATCATACCATTGGTAACACATGTTGATAGTTAGATTGTGGATCATACTATCTGTAACACATCATGGTGGTAGTATTATGGATCATACTATCTGTGAGTCATCATGGTGGTAGTATCATGGATCATACCATCTGTGACACATTTGTTTGAATTGGTTATTTTTCTCCTTTTTGGACTTTTGAAAAGTCTGATGTAGTTTAAGGTAAGATTTATGTAGAAATATAGACGATTCTGAAGGGTTCACAATCATTTAGGCACCACTCTAGCTGACATTCCCCATGTATAGATAAGGTGTGACATAACATTGATGTATTTTGCATATTTAACTTCCCGCGCTCTTACTGATCTATACTGTAGTATACAGGGCGCCATGTTGTATGGTGTTTATAGCTAGAGGGACCCCATGAGTCTTACACAACCAGTGCTGGGTGATGGCACTTGCTCACATTACAGTAGACCCACCAGTCCATAGATGTCCGCCTCTGCCCCTATGGCTTTCTGGATCTGTCTTATCGCCTGGGCGTGTCCAGCAATCACAGAAGTCCCGGTGTCCACAATGGCCGCACAGCCGTCCGCACAGGCAAAGACCTGATCATTGAGCGAGATGCTACAGGGAGAAGAGGAAACGATGAGGACATTGGATGCAACATGAATGCTGCGTACTGTGGTCATGACCACACTATCACCACCATCATCACTATCTCCACTATCATCATCATCATTATCACCACTATCATCATCATTATCACTATAACCCACATCACTATCATCATCATTATCACTATAACCCCCAACATCACTATCATCACTATAATTATCAGCATCATCATTGTTACTCTGTAATCGGTCATCACTATCGCCACCATCATCATAATTAATAATATCACCCTCATCATTGACCATAATTATCAACACCTTCATTATTGTTCCCATTAGCGGTCATCAACCTTCCTCTCATGAGTACTTGATTATAGTGTGGCCCCTTTTCATCTATTCCACCTCCTCCTGGTCTTCCTCTCATGTGATACCTCATCATCAACTCCTCCTGCTGTTCTTCCTCTCATTTGCACTTGACTTTAGTGTGCCCCTTGTCATCTGCTTCTTCTCTTGGTCTTCTTCTCATGAGAACTTGGCTTACATGTGGTCCCTCATATACTCCTCCTCCTGGTATTCTTCTCATCTGCACATGGCTATAGTGTGGCCCTCTTCATCTACTCCTTCTTCTCCTGCTCTTCCTCTCATAAGCACTTGGATTATGTGTGGCCCCTCATCATCTACTCCTTCGACTGCTGTTTCTCCCATGAGCACGGGGCTATGGTGTGACCAAGCTTCATCTTGTCTTCCTGGCCCTGGTCTTCCTGTCATGAGCTCGTGGCGATAGGAAGGCCCCTTGTCATCTACTCCTACTTCTTCTGGTCTTCCTCTCATGAGCTCTTGTCTATAGTGTGGCCCTCATCATCTACTCCTCCTCCTGGTCTTCCTCTCATGAGCTCTTGGCTATAGTGTGGCCCTCATCATCTACTCCTCCTCCTGGTCTTTCTATCATGAGCACTTGGCTATAGTGTGACCTCTCTTCCACTTTTCTTCCTACTCCTTCTCTTCCTCTCATGAGCACTTGGCTATAGTGTGACCCCTCGTCATTTACTCTTCCTCCTGCTCCTCTTGTCTGCTCTTGGCTTTAGTGTGGCCCCTTGTTTGAGGTCATAGTTGCCCCAGATAAGGTTGATTCTCTTCTGGAGGATTTCATGATGGGTTCTGTGTGCTTAGTATGTCCTACCCCTCATTATACCCTTATTGTCCCATAGGGGGGCACAGTTTCAAGAGAGGTCTGGTATGGGGTCGTTGTTGAACCTGGTGAGGTCACTTATCTTTTGTAGGATTTTATGATGGGTTCTGTTCCTGCTCTAGATGTTTACTATGTCTTATCCTTCACTATAACCTTACTGGCCCATAGGGGTATAGTATCAGAAGAGGTATTGTTTGAGGTAGTCATTGCCCCTGTACATGGTGAGAAGTTCTAGGTTCTCGCATCCATCTCCATACTCCAAAAGGTTGTTCGTCACTGACTCACATGGCTTCCAAAGAACAGACAAGGTGGCAATGTAAGGGTCCCACTGTAGACCCCAGCAAACATACTAAACCTGGGATTCTTGTTGCTGGTTGTACCTGGACCCCCTGGTGGGATGCAGATATTATTGGGGCATGCATACTTCTGGAGAAGACATCTGCAGACATTATAGAGGCATCAGATGAATGTAATACCTGTCGATGGTTATTTGCCAGAACCGCTCATGTGTGACTGGAACCCAGTGAAGCTGTCCTGTGTAAAGCGTATCATCGATTCCACCAAAAACCACAACACTGCTATTCCCACTGGGGGGGCAAGAAAAAAATAACCTATCAGCAGGTTTAGGACATTCTGGAGGGAGTATAAGAAGATCAGACAATGCATTCCTGTCTTAGGAGATAAAGGATAAAGCAAGGCATAGTCCCACTAGTGAGAGGACCAGGGGCGGCAGCGAGCCACTAGTGAGGGGGCCATGGGAGGCAGCGGCCCATTAGTAAGGAGTTCAGGGGAGGCAGTGGCCCACTAGTGAGTGGGTCAGGGAATGCAGCGGCCCGCTACTAAGGGAAGCCAATGAAGGTGGTGTGCCGAGCCACTAGTGAGGGGGCCAAGGGAGGCAGCAGCCTATTAGTAAGGAGTCCAGGGGAGGCAGTGACCCACTAGAGAGTGAGGCCAGTTAGGGCAGCAGCCAGCTAGTGAGAGGGTCAGGATAGACAGCAGTCAGCTAGTAAGGGGGTCAGGGAAGGCATCAGCCAGCTAGTGAAGGTGGATAGGTGAGGCAGCTGAAAACTAGTGAAGAGGGTCAAGTGAGGGGAGCCAGAAGTGGCAGTGGCCCGCTAAAGAGAGGACCAGGGTGGCAGCCCTGCTAGAGAGAGGGCCCAGATAGGGGGCCTGCTAGGAAGGGGGGCCAGTAAGGCAGCAGCCTGCTAGTGAGGGGAGCCAGGGAAGGCAGCAGTCCAATAAAGAGGAGGCAAGCGGAAGCCCCTTTGCTAGAGACGGGACAAGGGAGGCATCAACCCACTAGAGAGGGGGCCAAAGGAGGCAGCTGGGCTAGAGAGGGAGACAGAGGAAGCAGCGACAGGCTAGTGAGAGGGACAGGGGAGGCAGCGACCCACTAGAGAGGGGGCCATAGGAGGCAGCTGGGCTAGAGGGGAGAGAGAGGAGGCAGCAGCCCGCTAGTGAGTTATGCCAGGGGAGGCAGTGACCCACTAGAGAGGGGGCCAGGGAAGGTAGCCATGTTAGAAGGGGTGCAAGGAGAGGCAGCGGCCCGCTAGTGAGGGATGCCAGGATAGTCAATGACCCACTAGACAGGGGGCCTTGGGAGGCAGCCATGCTAGTGTGTGGGCCAGTGGAGACTGTGGCCCACTAGTCAGGGGGCCAGAAAGGTAGCCATGCTAGTAGGGGAGCCAGGGGAGGCAGTGGTCCACTAGTGAGGGATGCCAGGATAGGCAGTGACCCACTAGACAGGGGGCCATGGGAGACAGCCATGCCAGAGGCCCACCACAGAGGGGGCAAGGGGAGACAGTCCTCCTTGTTGACATTGCAGGTTATAATGCAGTGAATATCTTATCTTACCTGCTGAGATACACAGAGAAAATGTCCTCAGATATTAAGCCTTCATTCCACATGTTGTCAAACACTGGGGTTGTTCCAGACACCGAGAGGCTGGGATATCCCAATCCCAAGATACCATCAAAGTGCGAATAGAAAAGGAAGAAGGACTCTGTCTCGCTGAGGATAAGACCTTGTTTTGTGACCACATTGCTCCCCACCTAGAAGAAAGAAACACAATACACCACAATGGGCACAGGCTCCCAGGAGACAGCTGTAGGGGCCCATCATGGCATGTCTGACACTATGTGCACCCTAATAAACTATACTTGTGACCAAGCCATGTACACCTAACTGGCTTGTTAGGTTAGAGCAAGTATTGCATACAGCGCTCGTCACTCGAACACAAAAGAGCAAAAAATTTCATAGAAACCACACATTTCGCTCAGGATTACACTTTGTCAAGTTCCATGTTCATTAAAAGTGCATTTAAATGGCTGTAAAAAGACAGCGAAAGGAGCTAATGATTGCTCTGTACACAACAACTATATGAAAATCGCTAAAAAACATAAATAATGCTTTAGAAAATTCATAAATATAATCAAATCAATAACCAATTGCATAGTTATAAAATGATGATGGAATACGGAAGCCTGAGTAGGTGCAAAAGGTTAAAATCACATAGCTGATATATAATAGAAAGCAAGGCTCAGTTTCTAGGCTGCAGCTCAATTGAAGGTAAGTGTCTGATTAATTTTCCGAGCGGCGTCTTGTTAATATTACCGATAAATAATGGGTGATTATTTGTATTGCCGTCTACAGAAAGTGAAATAATGGAACAATAAACTGGTTATGATGGCGGCCTTTTCTGGAGATAAACCCTTGTCCTAGAATACCTATTATTCGATGGAAACACTATTTTGGGATATTAGAAGCTTGTTATATACTATTCATTTAAGGTAAAATGGTTATGTATTGAATTTATATCTATGTATAGATTTAATATATCATTAACTTGATGTGAAATAAACTTATCTAATTACATAAAGAGCTAAATATAAAATTCTGTAAAGCATTTTCTATCCAACAACACTCCTGACTGATCCCTCAAAATCCTTCTTAATAAACAAATTAAGTTATATCTTGAATAACAATTATTTTTATTATGTCAATGAAATCTAAAAGCAAATTAAAGGCACGGCGATGGGGACCTGAGTGGCCCAGTCATATGCGAACCTCTTCATCTGGAGTTTCAAAAAGGAATTAATCTACAATTATATCTTCTATTCCCACAAGAGTTGTCCTTGGTAGAAGATATATAGATGATTGTTTTACTTCTGGAGAGTTTTTTGTAAGAAGCCCATCATTTTTCCAACTCTCTGAATAAAAACAGCTGGGATTAAATTCACCTTGAAAATTAGCTACAAGCAGATGAAATTTCTAGATTTAGTAATCAAGAAAGACCATGGCAAATACATGGCAAAGACCTTTTATAAGAAGGTTGATGTCAATAGCTATCTAGACTATCACAGCCTCCATAGAAAGTGGTAGAATGATTTTCCTTATAGCCAGATGCAGAGAATATGCAAAAATTGCAGGAAAATCATGATTTTATCATTAATAGGATTAAAGAGAAAAATATCCCCAACAACTTATAATACTGGATATAATAAAATATAGGAATGTATTGGCCAAACATTGGCACTTTCTCCACTAGGAGCCTTATCTATTGGATGCTTTTTTTTTACACAAAGTCCCTATAATGTTCTGAAGGGCTACAAAGCCCCCAGCCAAATAAAAAGACAGAACATAAAAAAAAGTAAGCCCAATTAGTCTGCTTCATGAAGTCACGAGCAGTTTTACACTCACACTGTCTGCTCAAGCTGTGGGTGGTTTCATAGCAGTGATTAGCATATTTAGCATCTCTGTAAGTAGCTGAGCTGTTACCCTGACAAGAGCAGGCTATATAATCTTTGTAAACAAAAAGTACATATGCTGTGAGGACTGAAAACAATGGCTTATCTGTAATCTTGTTAGCAATAATTCGTTTTCTTCAGACTCTCTGTGGAGTGACCTCACTTCCTGCTCTCTCAGCTAATCAGATAACAGAGTTATGGTCTGGAAAACAGGTAACCATAGAAACCTATGTGCACTCAAAGCAAATAAAATGTCTCTTATCTCATGACCAACGTAAAGTCTTTTGATCAATGTATTTAGAAAAAGTCTTCATTTACCGTTCAGATCATGTTGAAAGCTAATCTTTGTAGTGAGAGAACCCCTTTAAGGAAAAAGGACGTCCAAGATGGCGTCCGAGAGCTAAGCGAGATCTCACACTTATTTATCAGTAATATTAACAAGCTGCCGCTCTGAAAATAAATCAAACACCTTTAATTGAGCCGCAACATAGAAACTGAGCCTTGCTTTCTATTATGTATCAGCGACGCGATTCAAACCTTCGCACCTACTCAGGCTTCTGCAAATGTAGTTCTGGCAATCATGTACATAATGTATTGATACAAGTGTTGTTTTCAATCAACCATTTGGAAGTTACCAGCAGGACGTTCTCGCTGTATTGTTGCTGATCTATAACACATAGCGCGGATCTGTTTTATCACATGTTCATATTAGTAACACTCTGAGGACCTCTAGTGGCCAGAGTCTGTAACTGCTGATCGCTGGACTTGTGGATAAAAATAAATAAATCTTGGTATTTTATCCTCACTCTTTTCTTATCCCTGTGGAATTGGTTATTGGTTTGATTATATCTATGAATTTTATAAAGCATTATTCATGTGTTTCAGCAATTTCCGTATAGTTGCTGTGTATGTAACAATCATTAGCCCGCCCACTAAACGCCAAAACTACAAGCGCAAAG